>CAJHQQ010005248.1:0-18757 GCA_905132885.1 Moricandia moricandioides
TTGATTTGAATCAAGAAGAAATTGCCAAATCTCCAAACAGGGTAAACTGGAATCACTTCGGTTAAAAGAGGGGATAACTTCTTCATCATAACTCCTATGATCTTGATTCAACTTCAGGGTGATTCTAAACTGATTTATGAGTCCAATTCAAACTTCTTACATCGTGATTCATTCTGGTTTTATTAGTATCAAGAAGAAATTGCCAAATCTCCAAATACGGGCAAACTGGAACATCACTTCGGTAAAAGTGGGATAACTCTTTTCATCATAAGTTCCAATGATATCTGAATTCCAAATTACAGGATGATTCCTACACTTAGTTATATGTCCAACATCAAGTATTCTTTACATCTTATTCATCTGGTTTGATTAGAACTCAAGAAGAACATTGCCAATCTCCAAACAGGGTAAACTGGAATCCTTCGGTTAAAAGTAGGAATAACTTCTTCATCATAACTCCTATGATCTTGATTCAAACTTCAGGGTGATTCTAAATGATTTATGAGTCCAAATCAATATTCTTATACATTCGTGATTCATTCTGGTTTATTTGTATCAAGAAGAAATTGCCAAATCTCCAAACAGAATAAACTAGAATCACTTCGGTTAAAAGTGAGATAACTTCTTCATCATAACTCAAATGATATTGATTCAACTTCAGGATGATTCCTCACTTATTTATGAGTCCAAATAGATCTTCCTACTTCTTGATTCATTCTGGTTTGATTAGAATCAAGAGAAAATTGCCAAATCTCCAAACAAGGTAAAGTGGAATCACTTCGGTTAAAAGTGGAATAACACCTTCATCATAACTTCTATGATATTGATTCAACTTCAGGGTGATTATCCACTGATTTATGAGTCCAAATGAAGCTTCTTACATCTTGATTCATTCTGGTTTTATTTAGTATCAAGAAGAAATTGCCAACTCTCCAAACAGGGTAAACTGGAATCACTTCGGTTAAAAGTAGTATAACTTCTTCATCATAACACCTATGATCTTGATTCAACTTCAGGGTGATTCTAAACTGATTTATGAGTCCAAATCAATAGTCTTACATCGTGATTTATTCTGGTTTTATTTGTATCAAGAAGAAATTGCCAAATCTCCAAACAGGATAAACTGGAATCACTTCGGTTAAATGTGGGATAACTTCTTCATCATAACTCTAATGATATTGATTCAACTTCAGGATGATTCAACACTTATTTATGAGTCCAAATAGAGCTTCCTATATCTTGATTCATTCTGGTTTGATTAGAATCAAGAAGAAATTGTCAAATCTCCAAACAAGGTAAAGTGGAATCACTTCGGTTAAAAGTGGAATAACATCTTCATCATAACTCCTATGATATTGATTCAACTTCAGGGTTGATTCTAATCTAATTTATGAGTCCAAATCAAGATTCTTACATCTGTATTAATTCTGGTTTTATTAGTATCAAGAAGAAATTGCCGACTCTCAAAACAGGGTAAAGTGGAATCACTTCGGTTAAAAGTAGAATAACACCTTCATCATAACTCATATGATATTGATTCAACTTCAGGGTGATTATCCACTGATTTATGAGTTCAAATAAAGCTTCTTACATCTTAATTCATTCTGGTTTTATTAGTATCAAGAAGAAATTGCCAACTCTTCAAACAGGGTAAACTGGAATCACTTCGGTTAAAAGTAGGATAACTTCTTTATCATAACTCCTATAATCTTGATTCAACTTCAGGGTGATTCGAAACTGATTTATGAGTCCAAATCAATATTCTTACATCGTGATTCATTCTGGTTTTATTTGTATCAAGAAGAAATTGCCAAATCTCCAAACAGGATAAACTGGAATCACTTCGGTTAAAATTGGCATAACTTCTTCATCATAACTCCAATGATATTGATTCAACTCCAGGGTGATTCTAAGCTGATTAATGACTCCAAATCAAGCTTCTTACATCGTGATTAATTCTGGTTTGATTAGAATCAAGAAGAAATTGCCAAATCTCCAAACAAGGTAAAGTGGAATCACTTCGGTTAAAAGTGGAATAACATCTTCATCATAACTCCTAAGATATTGATTCAACTTCAGGATGATTCTACACTGATTTATGAGTCCAAATCAAGATTCTTAAATCTTGATTCATTCTGGTTTGATTAGAATCAAGAAGAAATTGCCAAATCTCCAAACAAGGTAAAGTGGAATCACTTCGGTTAAAAGTGGAATAACACCTTCATCATAACTCCTATGATATTGATTCAACTTCAGGGTGATTATCCACTGATTTATGAGTCCAAATAAAGCTTCTTACATCTTGATTCATTCTGGTTTTATTAGTATCAAGAAGAAATTGCCAACTCTCCAAACAGGGTAAACTAGAATCACTTCGGTTAAAAGTAGGATAACTTCTTCATCATAACTCCTATGATCTTGATTCAACTTCAGGGTGATTCTAAACTGATTTATGAGTCCAAATCAATATTCTTACATCGTGATTCATTCTGGTTTTATTTGTATCAAGAAGAAATTGCCAAATCTCCAAACAGGATAAACTGGAATCACTTCGGTTAAAAGTGGGATAACTTCTTCATCATAACTCCAATGATATTGATTCAACTTCAGGATGATTCCACACTTATTTATGAGTCCAAATAGAGCTTCCTACATCTTGATTCATTCTGGTTTGATTAGAATCAAGAAGAAATTACCAAATCTCCAAACAAGGTAAAGTGGAATCACTTCGGTTAAAAGTGGAATAACACCTTCATCATAACTCCTATGATATTGATTCAACTTCAGGGTGATTATCCACTGGTTTATGAGTCCAAATAAAGCTTCTAACATCTTGATTCATTCTGGTTTTATTAGTATCAAGAAGAAATTGCCAACTCTCCAAACAGGGCAAACTGGAATCACTTCGGTTAAAAGTAGGATAACTTCTTCATCATAACCGCAATGATATTGATTAAACTTCAGGATGATTCTACACTGATTTATGAGTCCAAATAGATCTTCTTACATCTTGATTCATTCTGGTTTGATTAGAACCAAGAAGAAATTGCCAAATCTCTAAACATGATAACTGGAATCACTTTGTTTAAAAGTGGGATAACTTCTTCATCATAACTCCTATGATCTTGATTCAACTTCAGGGCGATTCTACACTTATTTATGAGTCCAAATCAAGCTTCTTACATCGTGATTCATTCTGGTTTTATTAGTATCAAGAAGAAATTGTCAAATCTCCAAACAGGACAAACTGGAATCACTTCGGTTAAAAGTGGGATAACTTTTTCATCATAAGTCCAATGATATTGATTCTACTTCAGGATGATTCTACACAGATTTATGTGTCCAAATAAAGATTCTTACATCTTGATTCATTCTGGTTTGATTAGTATGAAGAAGAAATTGCCAAATCTCCAAAGAGAGTAAACTGGAATCACTTCGGTTAAAAGTGGAATAACATTTTCATCATAACTCCTATGATATTGATTCAACTTCAGGATGATTATCCACTGATTTATGAGTCCAAATAAATCTTCTTACATCTTGATTCATTCTGGTTTGATTAGAATCAAGAAGAAATTGCCAAATCTCCAAAAAGGGTAAACTGGAATCACTTCGGTTAAAAGTGGGATAACTTCTTCATCATAACTCCTATGATCTTGATTCAACTTCAGGGTGATTCTAAAAAGATTTATGAGTCCAAATCAAGATTCTTACATCGTGATTCATTTTGGTTTTATTTCTATCAAGAAGAAATTGCCAAATATCCAAACAGGGTAAACTGGAATCACTTCGGTTAAAAGTAGGATAACTTTTTCATCATAACTCCAATGATATTGATTCAAATTCAAAATGATTCTACACTGATTTATGAGTCCAAATCAAGCATCTTACATAGTGATTCATTCTGGTTTTATTAGTATCAAGAAGAAATTTCTAACTCTCCAAACATGGCAAACTGGAATCAATTCGGTTAAAAGTGGGATAACTTCTTCATCATAACTCCAATGATATTGATTCAACTTCAGCATGATTCTACACTGATTTATGAGTCCAAATCAAGATTCTTACATCTTGATTCATTCTGGTTTGATTAGAATCAAGAAGAAATTGCCAAATCTCCAAACAGGGTAAACTAGAGTCACTTTAGTTAAAAGTGGGATAACTTCTTCATCATAACTCCTATGATCTTGATTCAACTTCAGGGTGATTCTACACTTATTTATGAGTCCAAATCAAGCTGCTTACATCGTGATTCATTCTGGTTTTATTAGTATCAAGAAAAAATTGCCAAATCTCCAAACAGGACAAACTCGAATCACTTCGGTTAAAAGTGGGATAACTTTTTCATCATAAGTCCAATGATATTGATTCTACTTCAGGATGATTCTACACTGATTTATGAGTCCAAATCAAGATTCTTACATCTTGATTCATTCTGGTTTGATTAGTATGAAGAAGAAATTGCCAAATCTCCAAAGAGAGTAAACTGGAATCACTTCGGTTAAAAGTGGAATAACATCTTCATCATAACTCCTATGATATTGATTCAACTTCAGGATGATTATCCACTGATTTATGAGTCCAAATAAATCTTCTTACATCTTGATTCATTCTGGTTTGATTAGAATCAAGAAGAAATTGCCAAATCTCCAAAAAGGGTAAACTGGAATCACTTCGGTTAAAAGTGGGATAACTTCTTCATCATAACTCCTATGATCTTGATTCAACTTCAGGGTGATTCTAAAAAGATTTATGAGTCCAAATCAAGATTCTTACATCGTGATTCATTTTGGTTTTATTTCTATCAAGAAGAAATTGCCAAATCTCCAAACAGGGTAAACTGGAATCACTTCGGTTAAAAGTGGGATAACTTCTTCATCATAACTCCAATGTTATTGATTCAAATTCAAGATGATTCTACACTGATTTAAGAGTCCAAATCAAGCATCTTACATAGTGATTCATTCTGGTTTTATTAGTATCAAGAAGAAATTTCCAACTCTCCAAACATGGCAAACTGGAATCAGTTCGGTTAAAAGTGGGATAACTTCTTCATCATAACTCCAATGATATTAATTCAACTTCAGCATGATTCAACACTGATTTATGAGTCCAAATCAAGATTCTTACATCTTGATTCATTCTGGTGTGATTAGAATCAAGAAGAAATTGCTAAATCTCCAAACAGGGTAAACTAGAGTCACTTTAGTTAAAAGTGGGATAACTTCTTCATCATAACTCCTATGATCTTGATTCAACTTCAGGGTGATTATAAACTGATTTATGAGTCCAAATCAAGCTTCTTACATCGTGGTTCATTATTCTTTTATTAGTATCAAGAAGAAATTGCCAAATCTCCAAATAGGGTAAACTGGAATCACTTCGGTTAAAAGTGGGATAACTTCTTCATCATAACTCCAGTGATATTGATTCAACTTCAGGATTTCCACTTCAGGGTGATTCTACACTGATTTATGAGTCCAAATCAAGCATCTTACATCTTGATTCATTCTGGTTTTATTAGTATCAAGAAGAAATTGCCAACTCTCCAAACATGGAAAACTGGAATCACTTCGGTTAAAAGTGGGATAACTTCTTCATCATAACTCCAATGATATTGATTCAACTTCAGGATGATTCTCCACTGATTTATGAGTCCAAATAGAGCTTCTTACATCTTGATTCATTATGGTTTGATTAGAACCAAGAAGAAATTGCCAAATCTTCAAACAGGGTAAACTGGAATCACTTCGGTTAAAAGTGGGATAACTTTTTCATCAAAATTCCAATGATATTGATTTAACTTCAGGATGATTCTACACTGATTTATGAGTCCAAATAAATATTCTTACATCTTGATTCATTCTGGTTTGATTAGAATCAAGAAGAAATTGTCAAATCTCCAAACAGGGTAAACTGGAATCACTTTGGTTAAAAGTGGGATAACTTCTTCATCACAACTCCTATGATCTTGATTCAACTTCAGGGTGATTATACACTTATTTATGAGTCCAAATCAAGATTCTTACATCGTGATTCATTCTGGTTTTATTTTTATCAAGAAGAAATTGCCAAATCTCCAAACTGGGCAAACTGGAATCACTTCGGTTAAAAGTGGGATAACTTTTTCATCATAAGTCCAATGATACCTATTCAACTTCCGGATGATTCTACACTATTTATGATTCCAAAACAAGATTCTTACATCTTGATTCATTCTGGTTTGATTTGAATCAAGAAGAAATTGCCAAATCTCCAACAGGGTAAACTGGAATCACTTTGGTTAAAAGAGGGGTAACTTCTTCATCATAACTCCTATGATCTTGATTCAACTTCAGGGTGATTCTAAACTGATTTATGAGTCCAATTCAAGCCTCTTACATCGTGATTCATTCTGGTTTTATTAGTATCAAGAATAAATTACCAAATCTCCAAACAGGGCAAACTGGAATCACTTCGGTTAAAAGTGGGATAACTTTTTCATCATAAGTCCAATGATATTGATTTAAATTCAGGATGATTCTACACTTATTTATGAGTCCAAATCAAGATTCTTACATCTTTATTCATTCTGGTTTAATTAGAATCAAGAAGAAATTGCCAAATCTCCAAACAGGGTAAACTGGAATCACTTCGGTTAAAAGTGGGATAACTTCTTCATCATAACTCCTATGATCATGATTCAACTTCAGGGTGATTATAAAATGATTTATGAGTCCAAATCAAGCTTCTTACATCGTGGTTCATTATTATTTTATTAGTATCAAGAAGAAATTGCCAAATCTCCAAATAGGAAAAACTGGAATCACTTCGGTTAAAAGTGGGATAACTTCTTCCTCATAACTCCAATGATACTGATTCAACTTCATTATGATTCTACACTGATATATGATTCCAAATCAAGATTCTTACATCTTTATTCATTCTGGTTTGATTAGAAACAAGAAGAAATTGTCAAATCTCCAAACAGGGTAAACTGGAGTCACTTCAGTTAAAAGTGGGATAACTTCTTCATCATAACTCCTAGATCTTGATTCAACTTCAGGATGATTCTCCACTTATTTATGAGTCCAAATCAAGCTTCTTACATCGTGATTCATTCTGGTTTTATTAATAGCAACAAGAAATTGCCAAATCTCCAAACAGGGTAAACTGGAATCACTTCGGTTAAAAGTGGGACAACTTCTTCATCATAACTCCTATGATCTTGATTCAGCTTCAGGGTGATTCTACACTGATTTATGAGTCCAAATCAAACATCTTACATCGCGATTCATTCTGGTTTTATTAGTATCAAGAAGAAATTGCCAACTCTCCAAAGAGGGCAAACTGGAATCACTTCGGTTAAAAGTGGGATAACTTCTTCATCATAACTCCTATGATATTGATTCAACTTCAGGATGATTCTCCACTGATTTATGAGTCCAAATAGAGCTTCTTACATCTTGATTCATTCTGGTTTGATTAGAACCAAGAAGAAATTGCCAAATCTCCAAACAGGGTAAACTGGAATCACTTTGTGTAAAAGTGGGATAACTTCTTCATCATAACTCCTATGATCTTGATTCAACTTCAGGGTGATTCTACACTTATTTATGAGTCCAAATCAAGCTGCTTACATCGTGATTCATTCTGGTTTTATTAGTATCAAGAAAAAATTGCCAAATCTCCAAACAGGACAAACTGGAATCACTTCGGTTAAAAGTGGGATAACTTTTTCATCATAAGTCCAATGATATTGATTCTACTTCAGGATGATTCTACACTGATTTATGAGTCCAAATCAAGATTATTACATCTTGATTCATTCTGGTTTGATTAGTATGAAGAAGAAATTGCCAAATCTCCAAAGAGAGTAAACTGGAATCACTTCGGTTAAAAGTGGAATAACATCTTCATCATAACTCCTATGATATTGATTCAACTTCAGGGTGATTATCCACTGGTTTATGAGTCCAAATAAATCTTATAACATCTTGATTCATTCTGGTTTTATTAGTATCAAGAAGAAATTGCCAACTCTCCAAACAGGGCAAACTGGAATCACTTCGTTTAAAAGTGGGATAACTTCTTCAACATAACCGTAATGATATTGATTAAACTTCAGGATGATTCTACACTGATTTATGAGTCCAAATAGATCTTCTTACATCTTGATTCATTCTGGTTTGATTAGAACCAAGAAGAAATTGCCAAATCTCCAAACAGGGTAAACTGGAATCACTTCGGTTAAAAGTGGGACAACTTCTTCATCATAACTCCTATGATCTTGATTCAACTTCAGGGTGATTCTACGCTGATTTATGAGTCCAAATCAAGCATCTTACATCACGATTCATTCTGGTTTTATTAGTATCAAGAAGAAATTGCCAACTCTCCAAAGAGGGCAAACTGGAATCACTTCGGTTAAAAGTGGGATAACTTCTTCATCATAACTCCAATGATATTGATTCAACTTCAGGATGATTCTCCACTGATTTATGAGTCCAAATAGAGCTTCTTACATCTTGATTCATTCTGGTTTGACTAGAACCAAGAAGAAATTGCCAAATCTCCAAACAGGGTAAACTGGAATCACTTTGTGTAAAAGTGGGATAACTTCTTCATCATAACTCCTATGATCTTGATTCAACTTCAGGGTGATTCTGCACTTATTGATGAGTCCAAATCAAGCTGCTTACATCGTGATTCATTCTGGTTTTATTAGTATCAAGAAAAAATTGCCAAATCTCCAAACAGGACAAACTAGAATCACTTCGGTTAAAAGTGGGATAACTTTTTCATCATAAGTCCAATGATATTGATTCTACTTCAGGATGATTCTACACTGATTTATGAGTCCAAATCAAGATTCTTACATCTTGATTCATTCTGGTTTGATTAGTATGAAGAAGAAATTGCCAAATCTCCAAAGAGAGTAAACTGGAATCACTTCGGTTAAAAGTGGAATAACATCTTCATCATAACTCCTATGATATTGATTCAACTTCAGGATGATTATCCACTGATTTATGAGTCCAAATAAATCTTCTTACATCTTGATTCATTCTGGTTTGATTAGAATCAAGAAGAAATTGCCAAATCTCCAAAAAGGGTAAACTGGAATCACTTCGGTTAAAAGTGGGATAACTTCTTCATCATAACTCCTATGATCTTGATTCAACTTCAGAGTGATTCTAAAAGATTTATGAGTCCAAATCAAGATTCTTACATCGTGATTCATTTTGGTTTTATTTCTATCAAGAAGAAATTGCCAAATCTCCAAACAGGGTAAACTGGAATCACTTCGGTTAAAAGTGGGATAACTTCTTCATCATAACTCCAATGTTATTGATTCAAATTCAAGATGATTCTACACTGATTTAAGAGTCCAAATCAAGCATCTTACATAGTGATTCATTCTGGTTTTATTAGTATCAAGAAGAAATTTCCAACTCTCCAAACATGGCAAACTGGAATCAGTTCGGTTAAAAGTGGGATAACTTCTTCATCATAACTCCAATGATATTAATTCAACTTCAGCATGATTCAACACTGATTTATGAGTCCAAATCAAGATTCTTACATCTTGATTCATTCTGGTGTGATTAGAATCAAGAAGAAATTGCTAAATCTCCAAACAGGATAAACTAGAGTCACTTTAGTTAAAAGTGGGATAACTTCTTCATCATAACTCCTATGATCTTGATTCAACTTCAGGGTGATTATAAACTGATTTATGAGTCCAAATCAAGCTTCTTACATCGTGGTTCATTCTTCTTTTATTAGTATCAAGAAGAAATTGCCAAATCTCCAAATAGGGCAAACTGGAATCACTTCGGTTAAAAGTGGGATAACTTCTTCATCATAACTCCAGTGATATTGATTCAACTTCAGGATTTCAACTTCAGGGTGATTCTACACTGATTTATGAGTCCAAATCAAGCATCTTACATCTTGATTCATTCTGGTTTTATTAGTATCAAGAAGAAATTGCCAACTCTCCAAACATGGAAAACTGGAATCACTTCGGTTAAAAGTGGGATAACTTCTTCATCATAACTCCAATGATATTGATTCAACTTCAGGATGATTCTCCACTGATTTATGAGTCCAAATAGAGCTTCTTACATCTTGATTCATTCTGGTTTGATTAGAACCAAGAAGAAATTGCCAAATCTTCAAACAGGGTAAACTGGAATCACTTCGGTTAAAAGTGGGATAACTTTTTCATCAAAATTCCAATGATATTGATTTAACTTCAGGATGATTCTACACTGATTTATGAGTCCAAATAAATATTCTTACATCTTGATTCATTCTCGTTTGATTAGAATCAAGAAGAAATTGTCAAATCTCCAAACAGGGTAAACTGGAATCACTTTGGTTAAAAGTGGGATAACTTCTTCATCACAACTCCTATGATCTTGATTCAACTTCAGGGTGATTATACACTTATTTATGAGTCCAAATCAAGATTCTTACATCGTGATTCATTCTGGTTTTATTTTTATCAAGAAGAAATTGCCAAATCTCCAAACTGGGCAAACTGGAATCACTTCGGTTAAAAGTGGGATAACTTTTTCATCATAAGTCCAATGATACTGATTCAACTTCCGGATGATTCTACACTGATTTATGATTCCAAAACAAGATTCTTACATCTTGATTCATTCTGGTTTGATTTGAATCAAGAAGAAATTGCCAAATCTCCAAACAGGGTAAACTGGAATCACTTTGGTTAAAAGAGGGGTAACTTCTTCATCATAACTCCTATGATCTTGATTCAACTTCAGGGTGATTCTAAACTGATTTATGAGTCCAATTCAAGCCTCTTACATCGTGATTCATTCTGGTTTTATTAGTATCAAGAATAAATTACCAAATCTCCAAACAGGGCAAACTGGAATCACTTCGGTTAAAAGTGGGATAACTTTTTCATCATAAGTCCAATGATATTGATTTAAATTCAGGATGATTCTACACTTATTTATGAGTCCAAATCAAGATTCTTACATCTTTATTCATTCTGGTTTGATTAGAATCAAGAAGAAATTGCCAAATCTCCAAACAGGGTAAACTGGAATCACTTCGGTTAAAAGTGGGATAACTTCTTCATCATAACTCCTATGATCATGATTCAACTTCAGGGTGATTATAAAATGATTTATAAGTCCAAATCAAGCTTCTTACATCGAGGTTCATTATTATTTTATTAGTATCAAGAAGAAATTGCCAAATCTCCAAATAGGAAAACTGGAATCATTCGGTTAAAAGTGAGATAACTTCTTCCTCATAACTCCAATGATACTGATTCAACTTCATTATGATTCTACACTGATATATGAGTCCAAATCAAGATTCTTACATCTTTATTCATTCTGGTTTGATTAGAAACAAGAAGAAATTGTCAAATCTCCAAACAGGGTAAAGTGGAGTCACTTCAGTTAAAAGTGGGATAACTTCTTCATCATAACTCCTATGATCGTTATTCAACTTCAGGATGATTCTCCACTTATTTATGAGTCCAAATCAAGCTTCTTACATCGTGATTCATTCTGGTTTTATTAATAGCAACAAGAAATTGTCAAATCTCCAAACAGGGTAAACTGGAATCACTTCGGTTAAAAGTGGGACAACTTCTTCATCATGACTCCTATGATCTTGATTCAACTTCAGGGTGATTCTACACTTATTTATGAGTCCAAATCAAGCTGCTTACATCGTGATTCATTCTGGTTCTATTAGTATCAAGAAAAAATTGCCAAATCTCCAAACAGGACAAACTGGAATCACTTCGGTTAAAAGTGGGATAACTTTTTCATCATAAGTCCAATGATATTGATTCTACTTCAGGATGATTCTACACTGATTTATGAGTCCAAATCAAGATTATTACATCTTGATTCATTCTGCTTTGATTAGTATGAAGAAGAAATTGCCAAATCTCCAAAGAGAGTAAACTGGAATCACTTCGGTTAAAAGTGGAATAACATCTTCATCATAACTCCTATGATATTGATTCAACTTCAGGATGATTATCCACTGATTTATGAGTCCAAATAAATATTCTTACATCATGATTCATTCTGGTTTGATTAGAATCAAGAAGAAATTGCCAAATCTCCAAAAAGGGTAAACTGGAATCACTTCGGTTAAAAGTGGGATAACTTCTTCATCATAACTCCTATGATCTTGATTCAACTTCAGGGTGATTCTAAAAAGATTTATGAGTCCAAATCAAGATTCTTACATCGTGATTCATTTTGGTTTTATTTCTATCAAGAAGAAATTGCCAAATCTCCAAACATGGTTAACTGGAATCACTTCGGTTAAAAGTGGGATAACTTCTTCATCATAACTCCAATGTTATTGATTCAAATTCAAGATGATTCTACACTGATTTATGAGTCCAAATCAAGCATCTTACATAGTGATTCATTCTGGTTTTATTAGTATCAAGAAGAAATTTCCAACTCTCCCAACATGGCAAACTGGAATCACTTCGGTTAAAAGTGGGATAACTTCTTCATCATAACTCCAATGATATTGATTCAACTTCAGCATGATTCTACACTGATTTATGAGTCCAAATCAAGATTCTTACATCTTGATTCATTCTGGTTTGATTAGAATCAAGAAGAAATTGCTAAATCTCCAAACAGGATAAACTAGAGTCACTTTAGTTAAAAGTGGGATAACTTCTTCATCATAACTCCTATGATCTTGATTCAACTTCAGGGTGATTATAAACTGATTTATGAGTCCAAATCAAGCTTCTTACATCGTGTTTCATTCTTCTTTTATTAGTATCAAGAAAAAATTGCCAAATCTCCAAAGAGGGCAAACTGGAATCACTTCGGTTAAAAGTGGGATAACTTCTTCATCATAACTCCAGTGATATTGATTCAACTTCAGGATTTCAACTTCAGGGTGATTCTACACTGATTTATGAGTCCAAATCAAGCATCTTACATCTTGATTCATTCTGGTTTTATTAGTATCAAGAAGAAATTGCCAACTCTCCAAACATGGAAAACTGGAATCACTTCGGTTAAAAGTGGGATAACTTCTTCATCATAACTCCAATGATATTGATTCAACTTCAGGATGATTCTCCACTGATTTATGAGTCCAAATAGAACTTCTTACATCTTGATTCATTCTGGTTTGATTAGAACCAAGAAGAAATTGCCAAATCTTCAAACAGGGTAAACTGGAATCACTTCGGTTAAAAGTGGGATAACTTTTTGATCATAATTCCAATGATATTGATTTAACTTCAGGATGATTCTACACTGATTGATGAGTCCAAATAAATATTCTTACATCTTGATTCATTCTGGTTTGATTAGAATCAAGAAGAAATTGTCAAATCTCCAAACAGGGTAAACTGGAATCACTTTGGTTAAAAGTGGGATAACTTCTTCATCATACCTCCTATGATCTTGATTCAACTTCAGGGTGATTCTACACTTATTTATGAGTCCAAATCAAGCTTTTTACACCGTGATTCATTCTGGTTTTATTTTTATCAAGAAGAAATTGCCAAATCTCCAAACTGGGCAAACTGGAATCACTTCGGTTAAAAGTGGGATAACTTTTTCATCATAAGTCCAATGATACTGATTCAACTTCCGGATGATTCTACACTGATTTATGATTCAAATACAAGATTCTTACATCTTGATTCATTCTGGTTTGATTTGAATCAAGAAGAAATTGCCAAATCTCCAAACAGGGTAAACTGGAATCACTTTGGTTAAAAGAGGGGTAACTTCTTCATCATAACTCCTATGATCTTGATTCAACTTCAGGGTGATTCTAAACTGATTTATGAGTCTAATTCAAGCTTCTTACATCGTGATTCATTCTGGTTTTATTAGTATCAAGAATAAATTACCAAATCTCCAAACAGGGCAAACTGGAATCACTTCGGTTAAAACTGGGATAACTTTTTCATCATAAGTCCAATGATATTGATTTAAATTCAGGATGATTCTACACTTATTTATGAGTCCAAATCAAGATTCTTACATCTTTATTCATTCTGGTTTGATTAGAATCAAGAAGAAATTGCCAAATCTCCAAACAGGGTAAATTGGAATCACTTCGGTTAAAAGTGGGATAACTTCTTCATCATAACTCCTATGATCATGATTCAACTTCAGGGTGATTATAAAATGATTTATGAGTCCAAATCAAGCTTCTTACATCGTGGTTCATTATTGTTTTATTAGTATCAAGAAGAAATTGCCAAATCTCCAAATAGGAAAAACTGGAATCACTTCGGTTAAAAGTGGGATAACTTCTTCCTCATAACTCCAATGATACTGATTCAACTTCACGATGATTCTACACGGATATATGAGTCCAAATCAAGATTCTTACATCTTTATTCATTCTGGTTTGATTAGAAACAAGAAGAAATTGCCAAATCTCCAAACAAGGTAAACTGGAGTCACTTCAGTTAAAAGTGGGATAACTTCTTCATCATAACACCTATGATCTTGATTCAACTTCAGGATGATTCTCCACTTATTTATGAGTCCAAATCAAGCTTCTTACATCGTGATTCATTCTGGTTTTATTAGTATCAAGAAGAAATTGCCAAATCTCCAAACATGACAAAAATGGAATCACTTCGGTTAAAAGTGGGATAACTTTTTCTTCATAAGTCCAATGATATTGATTCTACTTCAGGATGATTCTACACTGATTTATGAGTCCAAATCAAGATTCTTACATCTTGATTCATTCTGGTTTGATTAGTATCAAGAAGAAATTACCAAATCTCCAAAGAGAGTAAACTGGAATCACTTCGGTTAAAAGTGGAATAACATCTTCATCATAACTCCTATGATATTGATTCAACTTCAGGATGATTATCCACTGATTTATGAGTCCAAATAAATCTTCTTACATCTTGATTCATTCTGGTTTGATCAGAATCAAGAAGAAATTGCCAAATCTCCAAAAAGGGTAAACTGGAATCACTTCGGTTAAAAGTGGGATAACTTCTTCATCATAACTCCTATGATCTTGATTCAACTTCAGCGTGATTCTAAACTGATTTATGAGTCCAAATCAAGATTCTTACATCGTGATTCATTTTGGTTTTATTTCTATCAAGAAGAAATTGCCAAATCTCCAAACAGGGTAAACTGGAATAACTTCGGTTAAAAGTGGGATAACTTCTTCATCATAATTCCAATGATATTGATTCAACTTCAGGATGATTCTACAATTATTTATGAGTCAAAATCAAGCATCTTACATGATTCATTCTGGTTTTATTAGTATCAAGAAGAAATTGCAACCTCTCCAAACATGGCAAACTGGAATCACTTCGGTTAAAAGTGGGATAACTTCTTCATCATAACTCCAATGATATTGATTCAACTTCAGCATGATTCTAAACTGATTTATGAGTCCAAATCAAGATTCTTACATCTTGATTCATTCTGGTTTGATTAGAATCAAGAAGAAATTACCAAATCTCCAAACAGGGTAAACTAGAGTCACTTCAGTTAAAAGTGGGATAACTTCTTCATCATAACTCCTATGATCTTGATTCAACTTCAGGGTGATTATAAAGTGATTTATGAGTCCAAATGAAGCTTATTACAGTGTGGTTCATTCTTCTTTTGTTAGTATCAAGAAGAAATTTCCAAATCTCCAAATAGGGCAAACTGGAATCACTTCGGTTAAAAGTGGGATAACTTCTTCATCATAACTCTAGTGATATTGATTCAACTTCAGGATTTCAACTTCAGCGTGATTCTACACTGATTTATGAGTCCAAATCAAGCATCTTACATCGTGATTCATTCTGGTTTTATTAGTATCAAGAAGAAATTGCCAACTCTCCAAACATGGCAAACTGGAATCACTTCGGTTAAAAGTGGGATAACTTCTTCATCATAACTCCAATGATATTGATTCAACTTCAGGATGATTCTCCACTGATTTATGAGTCCAAATAGAGCTTCTTACATCTTGATTCATTCTGGTTTGATTAGAACCAAGAAGAAATTGCCAAATCTCCAAACAGGGTAAACTGGAATCACTTTTGTTAAAAGTGGGATAACTTCTTCATCATAACTCCTATGATCTTGATTCAACTTCAGGGTGATTCTAAACTGATTATGAGTCCAAATCAATATTCTTACATCGTGATTCATTCTCGTTTTATTTCTATCAAGAAGAAATTGCCAAATCTCCAAACAGGGTAAACTGGAATCACTTCGGTTAAAAGTCGGATAACTTCTTCATCATAACTCCAATGATATTGATTCAACTTCAGGGTGATTATCCACTGATTTATGAGTCCAAATAAATCTCCTTACATCTTGATTCATTCTGGTTTGATTAGAATCAAGAAGAAATTGTCACATCTCCAAACACGGTAAACTGGAATCACTTCGGTTAAAAGTGGGATAACATCTTCATCATAACTCCTATGATCTTGATTCAACTTTAGGGTGATTCTAAACTGATTTATGAGTCCAAATCAAGCATCTTACATCGTGATTGATTCTATTTTTATTAGTATCAAGAAGAAATTGCCAACTCTCCAAACAGGGCAAACTGGAATCACTTCGGTTAAAAGTGGGATAACTTCTTCATCATAACTCCAATGATATTGATTCAACTTCAGGATGATTCTCCACTGATTTATGGGTCCAAATAGAGCTTCTTACATCTTGATTCATTCTGGTTTGATTAGAATCAAGAAGAAATTGTCAAATCTCCAAACAGGGTAAACTGGAGTCACTTCGGTTAAAAGTGGGATAACTTCTTCATCATAACTCCTATGATCTTGATTCAACTTCAGGGTGATTCTAAACTGATTTATGAGTCCAAATCAAGATTCTTACATCGTGATTCATTCTGGTTTAATTAGAATCAAGAAGAAATTGCCAAATCTCCAAACAGGGTAAATTGGAATCACTTCGGTTAAAAGTGGAATAACATCTACATCATAACTCCTATGATATTGATTCAACTTCAGGATGATCATACACTGATTTATAAGTCAAAATCAAGCTTATTACATCTTCATTCATTCTGGTTTGATTAGAATCAAGAAGAAATTGTCAAATCTCCAAAAAGGGTAAACTGGAGTCACTTCGGTTAAAAGTGGATAACTTCTTCATCATAACGATTATGATCTTGATTAAACTTCAGGGTGATTGTAATCTTATTAATGAATCCAAATCAAGCTTCTTACAACGTGATTTATTCTGGTTTTATTAGTATCAAGAATAAATTGCCAAATCTCCAAACAGGGCAAACTGGATCACTTCGGTTAAAAGTGGGATAACTTCTTCATCATAAGTCCAATGATATTGATTCAAATTCAGGGTTATTATCCACTGATTTATGAGTACAAATCAAGCTTCTTACATCGTGTTTCATTCTGGTTTGATTAGTATCAAGAAGAAATTGCCAAATCTCCAAACTGGGTAAACTGGAATCACTTCGGTTAAAAGTGGAATAACATCTTCATCATAACTCCAATGATACTGATTCAACTTCAGGATGATTCTCCACTGATTTATGAGTCCAAATAGAGCTTCTTACATCTTGATTCATTCTGGTTTGATTAGAACCAAGAAGAAATTGCCAAATCTTCAAACAGGGTAAACTGGAATCACTTCGGTTAAAAGTGGGATAACTTTTTGATCATAATTCCAATGATATTGATTTAACTTCAGGATGATTCTACACTGATTGATGAGTCCAAATAAATATTCTTACATCTTGATTCATTCTGGTTTGATTAGAATCAAGAAGAAATTGTCAAATCTCCAAACAGGGTAAACTGGAATCACTTTGGTTAAAAGTGGGATAACTTCTTCATCATACCTCCTATGATCTTGATTCAACTTCAGGGTGATTCTACACTTATTTATGAGTCCAAATCAAACTTTTTACACCGTGATTAATTCTGGTTTTATTTTTATCAAGAAGAAATTGCCAAATCTCCAAACTGGGCAAACTGGAATCACTTCGGTTAAAAGTGGGATAACTTTTTCATCATAAGTCCAATGATACTGATTCAACTTCCGGATGATTCTACACTGATTTATGATTCAAAAACAATATTCTTACATCTTGATTCATTCTGGTTTGATTTGAATCAAGAAGAAATTGCCAAATCTCCAAACAGGGTAAACTGGAATCACTTTGGTTAAAAGAGGGGTAACTTCTTCATCATAACTCCTATGATCTTGATTCAACTTCAGGGTGATTCTAAACTGATTTATGAGTCCAATTCAAGCTTCTTACATCGTGATTCATTCTGGTTTTATTAGTATCAAGAATAAATTACCAAATCTCCAAACAGGACAAACTGGAATCACTTCGGTTAAAACTGGGATAACTTTTTCATCATAAGTCCAATGATATTGATTTAAATTCAGGATGATTCTACACTTATTTATGAGTCCAAATCAAGATTATTACATCTTGATTCATTCTGGTTTGATTAGAATCAAGAAGAAATTGCCAAATCTCCAAACAGGGTAAACTGGAATCACTTCGGTTAAAAGTGGGATAACTTCTTCATCATAACTCCTATGATCTTGATTCAACTTCAGGGTGATTCTAAACTTATTTATGAGTCTACATCAAGATTCTTACATCTTGATTCATTATGGTTTAATTAGAATCAAGAAGAAATTGCCAAATCTCCAAATAGGGTAAACTGGAATCACTTCGGTTAAAAGTTGAGTAACATCTTCATCATAACTCCTATGATATTGATTCAACT
>CAJHQQ010005249.1:0-18720 GCA_905132885.1 Moricandia moricandioides
ATTAGAATATCTAAATCAACGGCTGTAAGGGCTGTCAATAAGTGTTTTTCTCTCGGATCGCTGACGTGGGGCACCGCTTTTTTTCTTTAGTAAGTTTTATGAATTTAAGTTATAAAGAAAAGTTTTTTTCTTTAAACACTTACTGTAAATAGAATGCAAAAATACAAAATCACTAAGGTGAAATTAGAATATCGGTTAAATCAATTCAACGGGTTTGTGGTCTTGCATGTTAAGGAAAACTCTCTCTCTCTTTTTTAGAGGGAAGAGTTCTCCTCCTCTTATCACACTTAGCATCTTTCAGAGGAGATAATTTTTCAGAGGAGAAAGAGTTCTTTTTTTGTCTGATAAAATATTCGATCTTTACTCATTTTTGCCTTTTCCTTTTAGAGGAATTTTCTTTTCGTTGGCGAATTGTTGTGTAATTGCAACCAAAATCAGAGCCATTCTTAAGTTGTTCTTTTATCTCTGATCTTGGTGTTGAGATTAATACAAGGTCCGATTCTTATCGATTATCAAAGAAAACTTAGTTCTCAAGTAGATGCTCTCGATATAATTTCAACCCTCCAGTCTCACTCAATTGAAAAAAATCTTCAGTCTTGGATTGCGGTAATTACATCCGTTCTTGACCGCAATCCTTAGTGGGCGAGTCTTAAGATTCGTCGATCTTCTGTTATCGAGACGCGGGAATGGCGCACCAGCCGTCGTATAGAAGAAAGGTTGATAGAGAAAGAAGGTAAGGAGGAATTCTACTTATTTGTACCAAGTTATGACAAAAACAAGAATTGGAAAAGCTGTTCACGGATGTTCACGGCGGGGAAACTTGAGGACACGGCCGCCGGAGTGCTTGTTCTGCATGTGAGACGCGTGGTTAAGATGGCTCGTTGCCCTCTTCAAACCCATGAACAGACCACATGAAGGAACCTGAAAAACTTCTTTTAGGGCGTGAACGTGTCTATTATCTATGGACTGTCATTACTTTTGTCATTTTTTGATACCAAATGTAATTGTCTAAGAGCTATGTATGATCAATGAAGATCGTGCTTGACAAAAAAAAAAAAAAAAAAAAATCAACGGGTGTGGGCTATCAAAAGATTAAATATTTTTAAAGGTAATACATTATAGAGGGCTATCAAAAGATAAAGTATTTTTTAAAGGTAATAAACATTATATGATTAATTAATAGGATGCAAAAATTTAAGTATAAGTATTTATTAGGTAAATAACATAGATAGAAAGAAAATGTGGTATAACTGTTTAGGAAAAATTCATATTTTAGAGATTGGTACCAAAATATTCAAAATTTAAAAGTATGTATGTAGTTCATCTACTATTAGTCATTATTAGTTAGTAGACATAACAAAATTGGATGCGTAATAATAATCGGCAAATTTTAAATTAAGTCTAGTAATAAAAAATAATTTAATATAGAGTCGAGGAGCGCAGTGAGCTTAGACACTCATCATATACCCTGTAATCAAAATACAAAAAAATATTCTCACCAATGTTTCATTAATAATAAAAAAAGGGAATAGACTCTAGACTCTAATGTGATTATTAAATAAAATAAGAGATGAATAGAAAAAATGAGGGAAAAAATTTGGTTTAACACAAGTTGATACATTTTTTAAAATTTACCTCGTATTAAAGGTTGCGAAACTCAAACTCACCCTTAAACTAAACCAAATAATCACTAAAGTGTAAATTTAAATGTTAATAATTTTTAGATAAGTGTTTTTTGAAAATGAATTTAACTTATATTATTTTAGCAAATTCTCAAAATGAGTAAGAGAAAAATAAAAAGAAATTATTTATCAAAATTAACAGATAAGTAAATACCACCTCGTTACGAAAAAATGAGAGTATGTTATATTTTTAATCATATTATATTCTAAATAGAATAGAACATTATAATTTCACAAAAAAACATAGCATACTAAATTTTATAAATATATGTTTGTTTTAAAAAAAATCAAAACATAGTTTATAAGAAAAAGAATTTTCCGTTTCATAAAGTTAACAAAAGTGAAATAATTATTTTTTTGAGGAAGTAAAGAAAATAAGAGGGAAAATGATATGACGTAAGGAAAAATTCATTTTCAAATACAAGAATAATGGTTCATTGCAATAAAATATGATAATTATTTTGAATTTCTTAATACATGAATTAATTTCTGTGGCTTATTAAATACATATTCTTTGAAATTTCGCATAGTTTTTAGCACATTGTTATTAGACAGCGTCAAACCTTATAACGAATGTGACGATCAATTTTGTTTTAATCTTTTATATATATTTTTTTATTTTTTAATACAACGAATAACTTCAATTGCGTAATAAATACATTAACAATTTTGGATCCTCATTTTAATATATAAACTAATTTTTTGTTCCATAAATACATAAATTTTAAAATTTGTAGAATTTTATACATTTAATTTAGACACGTCAATTATGTTTAATAGAAGATGATGTGTTAAATTGGAAAACCACGTTCACACTCAGACAAAAACCCTCTCAAATCGAATTGAACCCTAATCAAGTAGTTTTATTCCAAATTTTGTTCTTTCTTCGCATTTACTTTCCTATATCGTTCAAGTGTGAAGGTCGATTTGATGTCTGGAAAAAGACAAAGAAAATAAGTAATTTTAAACGAGTTATTGATTTTGGAATTTAGTTTAATATTATGTGTTTTTTATCTTATTCTTTCGATTGATTGCCATTGTAATAATTCAATCAGATTAAATTTAACTTATGGAATCGTATGAGAAAAAACTAACAATATGATATCAACAAGAGTAAACTTATTCGTTTTAGTTAAAAAACCAACATACGGAGAATGAATCCAAGATCGGAAAAATTGATGACGGAACCAAAAACCGCAGAAAAAGCTTCACCAAAGCGGCCAGGGAAGCTAGAGGGAGAAATCCAGGAAGGAATCATTATTCTTAGTATGCCGTGAGGGGTGGACACACGAGTAGAAGAAAGGTCACGAGAAATTCAAATACGGAGTAAAGAAGCAAACCTGATGTAAATGAGAATTCCTCGTCAAGAATAAGAGAAAAACCTACTCCGATTGAATGATGTTAATGATGCATAGACTTGTGGCTACATCACGCTTTCATGCGATTTTGAGTTCACTGCAAGAACTCGGTAAGAATGGAGCATTATCGATACGCAGCCCTTGAACAATTTTTCGATTCGATTGAAACTTAACCATTTTAATAATTGGGACCAACACCCAAGCCTTCTCACGATCAACACCCACCCGTCAAAACTGATCAAGACCTAGCACGCAATATCTTGTTTACAATCCAGCCTCACCTCGAGCAAGATGGAAAAACTACAGAGAAGAAGAGATAATGAATACGAGGGGTATTCTATGGAAGAGGGCTGTGTTTTCATGTTTCTCATGAACTCTGGATATCGACGATTCGATCAGGTCCCAACGCCAGCTATCGATACTGGTAATTAATCAGGATTCCAAATTGGATTCAGCTGACAGTAACGGGGAAGCAAGTATGTTACTATAACCAGATGAGTTCAGGTATTTATGAGAGATCCTGTACGTCACGGCTTAAATCTATGATGGCAAAATTCTACATGTACGAGAAGAAAATTGTTGGGCAGATATACTTCGATGCTAATGGAGATGGAGATCGTTTTGGCCAACTGGTCTGTTAATCTAGCAGTCGATCGACGTCACCATACACCATTCGATCGACATCCATTAGGTATACAAAGGACTAACAGTAAAGCTTACGAGAATAAAACGGTGCAGATTACAGAGAGGCAAGAAGCTGATTGAGTATCGCGGGCCTAGGAATGAAGATCTGGGAATGAATGAACGCGAAAGTGGATAATAAAAGCATCAATTGACGGCATCCACATGCCTTCAAACAATATTCAGACGCACCACCAGTACAAGAACCCAGAGCAGAAGATTACAAGTGATGTATCTCAACACAGATGAGTTTGGAATTATTCAGACGATACAGAGGAGCGATGCACGAGCTCTTAGGGGAATTCTGAATACCTAAGGAGGATGTAGAATGCCTGGTTATGGCTATTATCAGGAACTATTTGGACACACCATCGATGAAGCGACGGGTACAAGTGTCGATCCGAATCGAGGAATAGAAAACATGCCGATGAAAAATGATCTACACACTCCAAGCATCAAAAATCATCGACGAGATGGCCAATCATGCATCGTATCGACACCATTCATGGGCGTGAATGCGAGTTTTGTAACCTCTAATCCTTCGCGTTCCAGCAATCTTATACGATCAGTCGATTGATAAACCCACGTACTCGCATTGAGCGGGTTCATATATAGAATGGACAAGCAAGCTTATGATGCAAATGCCAGAGAATTTTCTATTGGGACAAAAAAAGATGAGTATGCGATCTACAAAGAATGAGAAATGACAATGACGAGCTATAACGAGAATCGTGAATGTGCAAAGAGAACAACATCAAGCAGCTCTAGAAAGAGCTACTAATTTGAGCAGAGCTATATATGTTTTACCAGACATGCAGCTAAAAAATCGCTTGTCTTATGAAGAAGGCAAGATACAATACCAGTAGAAGCAGGAGGATTGACGATAATCGTGCATTTAATTCTACAAATGCTCAAAGAGCATGTCACTGAGGATGACTTTCTACGAGTGCTTGATCTTGATGCATCTACTATCTTCTAGGACAAGGCCACTCACCAGGTTTGACTTACACACATGGATGAGATGAATGCTAAAGATTGGATTTATGTTCGAAGACAATGCGATTGGAGGAAAAGACCGTGAAAATCGATCGACGGCAGCATCAAACCATCGATCATCACTAGATAGACAGACATACAGAAACCGCAGCAGAAAAAGAATAGGAAACATGTTTGATAATTGCTTTTTTCTTCAGAAGCCTGAGAAAAAGAATGATATCTCTCGAGCAGTTGGAGAGATATATCCAAAGCATTTACAGTTTGCGAGAACTTAGAATGCGTACAAACGCAGTAATTGAGAATCTACAAAGGAGAATGCATTCAGTGGAGGTTGCTAGAAATAAAAGGAATAGAAAGTTTAGAATGATTGACGGCAATTGAGAAGTCTTCGTTAGGGGTACAATGGTTTCAGTAAAGCGGCAAAGAAGAGTAGACAATTTTTTTTTCAAATGTTGATCAAACTTCCTTCTAGTCAGAAAGTTCAGAACGTTGAGCTTAAGACATAACCAAGCGCTGAGTGGGAGCAACCACTCTTAGTAAAGATTTTTTATTTAGTTTTTACTATACTACAATTTATTTGAGTTTATACTATTGTTTTTACAGACTGTTTAAGTCCACACTCGTTTTTCTCTTGGTATCGACAGATCCGAAACACCAATAGAGGGCAACAATCATTCGACAATGGATCGCGACCGACGATCTTGACCCAAACTGCCTACCATTTTTGAACCCGACCCTTCAGAAGGAATATAATAGGTATCGGATTACACTGTTCAACTATTTACATTGAATTATTTTCCTAAGTCTAACCAATCCGGACCATATTACAACTGGGACAATGTACAGTCTGGGGAGTTTGCTAAGCGACATTTTTTTGAGTTTTATTCTATAACTGATATAAGTTTTTCAAAACTATTATTGAGTCAAGGAAGGAGACTTCATCTAACGACTTCATTATTGACTTAACCACACTTTAGCACCATTCTTTAGAAGGTTATTTGCCCAGGAACTTACCTATTAAACACCCAAAGTGGATCCATCTACCGCTTGAACTATCCACTTGCTTAGAAAAAATTTGAGGAACCGAAGCTGATATCTAAGTTACTAATCCTGACATTTATTTTGCTTGCTTCTGAGGCTTGCTGATACCACTGGATCGATTCCCTTTGCCAGGTCCATGGACGTGAAATTTTGTGTGCTCTTGATTCCCCATGTAGCATCCCCAATCCTGAGTAGGATCATTTAGCTGTACCATGTTCGAATGGTATAATGAGCTAATCTGTCATTTACAAGTTACAAACATCCCGCTGGCATGGTCAGGTATGGTTTAAGCTTGTATGGGACTTACCCCAAATGAGAGGAAAGAACCTAGTTAAGCGGGTCTGGAAACAGTTTTGGGCATCTGGACCGAGTGTTTACGGCCAACCGTTCAACCAACTAACACACATCGTTTCACCTAGAGCCCTAAGCTCAGATTCTAAACACCTCCACCCACATATCCTATGGTCAGCTCATCAGCTGAGCTTACAGTTCAAGATTCAGCTGGACCACTGTTGTGAAGTCAGCTCATCCTTCAGCTTGGACGGAGTGTTTGGGTTTTGGCGGTTGGTCCGGGTCCGGGCCTCGGGTGGGGCCAAAGGGTGGGTCCGCCATTGGTGGGGGACCTCGTATGACCCTTGGCTTAGGCCATGGGGCTATAGTCTGGTGGGTATACTGGGTCGTGTTTTGGGCTCCCGGATCAACCCATTTAAAGGCCTGATACTGTGCAGTAAGGGTTGCGGTGGTGAGAGGGTTGGCACCCTTATCGACCATAGGTGGTACCCTTTCACTCCCATAAGGCTCGTGTCCGTTTCAAGGCAAATACTTACCCCTCGCCCTCTATAAATAGGGTCCTCCCTTGGCATCGTGTTTGATTCATTCACGTTTGAACATCACAACAAGAAAGAAAAATACAGAGAGAAGGAGAGAGAGTCGGACCAATAATCCAAATCGATATGCTTGTGTACTCGATATCGAGAGTATTTTGAGAGAGATTCCATATGGAAGTTGGAACGACTTTCTGATTCGGGTTTGATCATTTGATAAAAACTCTCAAAACTTTCTGCATGATTCTGGTAACAACGAACGCAAAATAACCTAGGGAAAAGAGAGAGGGTCCGAACTGTTTCACTTCCAAGGATGATATAGCCTTAAAGGGGTAGTTCGGGAGAGGGATGTTCTCGTGGAAGTTCATGGGATGTGTATGCACACCCATGAATGGATCTTTATTCTTGGAAGTGATATTGATAAGCTTATAAACGCGTCGGCTATTTAACATCATGGACGTTCCCAGTAATTGGATCGTTATTGCGAATACCATCGCCACGGACCATTGATCGGTAAGAATCGTGGTATGGGTGGGTTTTGGTCACTGCATCCGGACTCTTTGCCTTCTTCTCTTCAATAATGGTTCTTCTTCCTTTCTCGTATCTGCGTGAAATGAAATGTGTGTGTCTTGGTCACGAATGTCTTTTCATTTATATGAGCAGAGGTCATGTTCAAGTGAACCAACCACGATCGTTGGTTCATGGCCGATATAGACGGATGGTCCGATGGGTATAACCATGAACCCGGTTTTTTAGCCCTTTGTTCTGGAAATGGGAATTCCGTGAGTTCATTGGGCTTGTATGGGCTATTTGGTTATTGCCTTCTAGTCGGTCCAAGTGGATTGATCAAGTCCCAATGAGTCGGTATGTGGGGTCTGGTTTCATAGCCATACATGGGGCGGTTGTCTGACTGGTTGGGAATGTCCAAAAAGGTTACGAGTGCCAAGGTCCATGAGTCACCAAGGGTCGTTGGTTACCCAAGGGTCAAGTAACCAAAAGGCATGAGGTGCCAAGGGTTACGAGTATCAAGGGGTACGAGGAACCAAGGTGCCGATCGACCAAAAGGTTGCCATCGACCAAAGGGTGCATGTTCCAACGCGTGCCATTGGATGCTGGCGCTGCAGCGCATCGACCCTAACCCCTCCCCTGTGATACAACCTGCCCGAAATCACCCCTAGGCCTCGGCTCACAGGTGGGTTATTGGTGCGCTTGGCGCTACTCGAACCCAAGACCTCACCCTTTAACAGCACTCCTACAGAGAAGCTGTCACCAATTGATCTGCAGGTCACCACCATGGTTCACCACTGGAGTCATCAGTTACCACCAGAGATGAAACGTTGATGTTGGAGGCCCGTGACATTGCCGTTTCGTACCGGAGCCGCCACGTTCCTCACCACCTCCAATTGTAGATCTGTACCACTGTGAGCTGTGAGTCAACGGAGGTGCAGCCCTTGCCGCTGTAGTTGTGGTTCTGTCAAGCCGAAGTGGACTGGAGGGTGTTAAGCAGTGCCTTGTATGTTTCTTGCGTAGCAAGCAAGCCACCCTTGAACCGTATGTTTGACCTCATCTTATCTTGTAGTTTAACTCTTCCATGTCACGTATCTAATTGAATAAGATTTGAGTTAGTTATTATTTCTTCTTGTTTCATGCTATCCATATTAAATCATTTCTTGGTAAGTGTTGTTTCTCTAACGAAGTGTGGCATTATGGAACCCACATTTGCTGGATATAAGGCGAAACCCTAACTTTCTTGGTGATCAAATCACCTCGTCTGATTTTCCGATCTATTCCAATTCTCCGATCTTGGCTAAGGTGAGGGCTATTCCCAAACTTCTTGTACACGACTTAGGATTTTGAATAAACATAATTTATTTCTAATATGTTTCCGTCTGTGTGAATTGAGTCTATTAGAGTTTGCTTGTTTAGTTATTAGGTTCTCTGTTAAACCGGATATAGGGTGTTAGAGGGTTCAACATTGCTTGTTCTTTGCTAATTGTTATTAAATATATATATATATATATATATATATAATTATAAATATCTGTTGAGAAGTGAGGTGAAAGGTTGTGGTTGACTACGGAGACGTACTTCTGTAGGGCGGTTTGTGACCAGTGTGTTTTGTGAGATACTGTGGCACAGCATAGTCGACATGTTGTTGCCACAGCTGTAGGTCGATAAATCGTCTTCGGGCGTGTGTTACCGAGCACATATTCGGCATTGTTTTGTGAGATACTGTGGCACAACATAGTCGACCTGTTGTTGCCACGGCTGTAGGTCGATAAATCGTCTTCGGGCGTGTGTTACCGAGCACATATTCGGCGTTGTTTTTGGCCTGTTAGTGGGCAGCGGGAGTGTATCTCGCTAGGACCATTGTTTGTTCTTTGGGTACTTTAGGTACCGTGTTTGTTACGTGTTAAAAGTAAATTATATTTATTCAGAGTGTTCTGACCGGGTCCATGGACTTCGGGTTTAGCATCCCATACCTCACTGAGTGACTCCCCTGTTGCTCACCCCTCTTTCTTCCCCTTTCACGTGAGCATGACGAGTAGTCGGATATCTGGACGGTTTGGTGTCTTTGGGATCTTCGTATTTATATCGGTTTTCATTCGGTTTCATACGACTTTTCGATATGAATTATTCTGGTTATTAAATGTAAAAAAAATGATTTATCAGCTTTTATTTTATTAAATATTTTATTTGATATTTTTATAAATCGGTTTAATTTGATATTTTATCGATAGTAGCACACCGTTCTCAAGAGAGGAGGAGACGGGTGTTACAATTTGGTATCAGAGCGGGTTCCGTCCCGGCTTCGACCCGGGATGGCGATTTATGGGACGCAGTTTCAAACAATTTTAATACTTTTGGGATTGAGAGTTTTTGAAAAAAAAAAAATGGCACCCTTCTGCCTAGTATCATTCATTTAGTTGATAGAGCTTCTGATTTTCTTTCCTTCTGTAGGAGAAGACCAAGTTTTCTTTCATTTCCGTCGTCTATTATCTGGTGTCGTTCTCCTTTTCGAAACCGTGAACGTTCTTTTATCGTCTCTTTGGAATTCGGGACGAATTCCGACTAAGTGGGGGAGAATTGTAACGACCCGGATTTCTCTGATCCGGTTTGATTTTTCTTTTCTTCTCAATAATAATTTTTATTTAAAATTAAACCAAACCATTTGCAAAACCAAAGCAAGACAATTTATTTTCTAACCCTAGCCGTATATTCTTGTCCTCATATATATATTATTTTCCTCAAAACTCAGCCTCCACCTTTTTATTAATCGTGGGTGAGAGTGAGTTACACCATTATCACCATCTTCACCCCTTCCAATTGCTTCTTCTCCACCTTTCCAACATGTGATGCCATTGTTTTTGCTCATCTCTTCACGCCTTCAACTTCTTCTTTCGCCTTGAGCATGAGCGGTTGCTATCGGAGGAGACGAGACGCAGCCACCACCATGGTTCACCACTGGAGTCATCAGTTACCACCAGAGATGAAACGTTGATGTTGGAGGCCCGTGACGTTGCCGTTTCGTACCGGAGCCGCCACGTTCCTCACCACCTCCAATTGTAGATCTGTACCACTGTGAGCTGTGAGTCAACGGAGGTGCAGCCCTTGCCGCTGTAGTTGTGGTTCTGTCAAGCCGAAGTGGACTGGAGGGTGTTAAGCAGTGCCTTGTATGTTTCTTGCGTAGCAAGCAAGCCACCCTTGAACCGTATGTTTGACCTCATCTTATCTTTTAGTTTAACTCTTCCATGTCACGTATCTAATTGAATAAGATTTGAGTTAGTTATTATTTCTTCTTGTTTCATGCTATCCATATTAAATCATTTCTTGGTAAGTGTTGTTTCTCTAACGAAGTGTGGCATTATGGAACCCACATTTGCTGGATATAAGGCGAAACCCTAACTTTCTTGGTGATCAAATCACCTCGTCTGATTTTCCGATCTATTCCAATTCTCCGATCTTGGCTAAGGTGAGGGCTATTCCCAAACTTCTTGTACACGACTTAGGATTTTGAATAAACATAATTTATTTCTAATATGTTTCCGTCTTTGTGAATTGAGTCTATTAGAGTTTGCTTGTTTAGTTATTAGGTTCTCTGTTAAACCGGATATAGGGTGTTAGAGGGTTCAACATTGCTTGTTCTTTGCTAATTGTTATTAAATATATATATATATATATATATATATATATAATTATAAATATCTGTTGAGAAGTGAGGTGAAAGGTTGTGGTTGACTACGGAGACGTACTTCTGTAGGGCGGTTTGTGACCAGTGTGTTTTGTGAGATGCTGTGGCACAGCATAGTCGACCTGTTGTTGCCACAGCTGTAGGTCGATAAATCGTCTTCGGGCGTGTGTTACCGAGCACATATTCGGCATTGTTTTGTGAGATGCTGTGGCACAACATAGTCGACCTGTTGTTGCCACGGCTGTAGGTCGATAAATCGTCTTCGGGCGTGTGTTACCGAGCACATATTCGGCGTTGTTTTTGGCCTGTTAGTGGGCAGCGGGAGTGTATCTCGCTAGGACCATTGTTTGTTCTTTGGGTACTTTAGGTACCGTGTTTGTTACGTGTTAAAAATAAATTATATTTATTCAGAGTGTTTTGACCGGGTCCATGGACTTCGGGTTTAGCATCCCATACCTCACTGAGTGACTCCCCTGTTGCTCACCCCTCTTTCTTCCCCTTTCACGTGAGCATGACGAGTAGTCGGATATCTGGACGGTTTGGTGTCTTTGGGATCTTCGTATTTATATCGGTTTTCATTCGGTTTCATACGACTTTTCGATATGAATTATTCTGGTTATTAAATGTAAAAAAAATGATTTATCAGCTTTTATTTTATTAAATATTTTATTTGATATTTTTATAAATCTGTTTAATTTGATATTTTATCGATAGTAGCACACCGTTCTCAAGAGAGGAGGAGACGGGTGTTACACAAGTGTTGATCTGAGTAAAGGAAGAAGAGAGGCTGAGAAGCTTAAACCAAGGGAATGGGATCAAGAGGAAGGAAGTGCAATGCTAGGGCGAGTGTACGGACAGTACGGCCTACTGTACGGACAACTCGACCAAGGTGTGTTTAAACTCAACTTAAACACATTCTGATCTTGTGCAAAAATTGGGCAAAAGTGTACGGATGGCCCTAGGCCGTACAACTCCCTATCCGTACAAGGCAAGAACGTGGGACACAAGGAAGGAAGAAGCCAAGGTAAATGGGTGCAAGGTTAAAGAGAAGTTAACTTGACCCTTATCCGGTAAATGAAGTGAAGAGGCTCGCGGATAAGGCTTGACCAAGACAGGCTGGCTCGGGCTGGAAAGGAGAAGGCATCTGGTCAAGATGCCAAAGGCATCAAGCTTCCTCAGCCAAGTATTCAAAACAAGGTGCGCCTCTCCCTTAGACTGACCACGTTTCCCTCTTGGTTACCTTAACCTTTATGACCATTTGTGGCTAAGGTTAAGGCTTTCCTATATATTGTAACCTATACCCAGATTAATAAACAAGCAAACATTTCGAGTCTCTCTTACTCTCTCTAGTGTTCTTCATATCCAGAAATGGATTTCTAGTCTCATTTCAAGCTTTAGTCTCCAAGTCTCCTCTAATCTCTTTTCTAATCTCTTTCAATGTCTCAAATACTCATATAACCTCAGATATCTCTTTAGTTTTCATTCTTGATACTAATAAAACCAGAATGAATCACGATGTAAGAAGCTTGATTTGGACTCATTAATCAGTGTAGAATCATCCTGAAGTTGACTCAAGATCATAGGAGTTATGATGAAGAAGTTATCCCACTTTTAACCGAAGTGATTCCAGTTTGCCCTGTTTGGAGAGTTGGCAATTTCTTCTTGATTCTAATCAAACCATAATGAATCAAGATGTAAGAAGCTATATTTGGACTTATAAATCAGTGTATAATCACCCTGAATTTGAATCAATATCATAGGAGTTATGATGAAGAAGTTATCCCACTTTTAACCGAAGTGAATCCAGTTTATCCTGTTTGGAGATTTGGCTCTTTCTTCTTGATTCTAATCAAACCAGAATGAATCACGATGTAAGAAGCTTGATTTGGACTCATAAATCAGTGTAGAATCATCCTGAAGTTGAATCAAGATCATTGGAGTTATGATGAAGAAGTTATCCCACTTTTAACCGAAGTGATCCCATTTTGCCCTGTTTTGAGATTTTTCAATTTCTTCTTGATACTAATAAAACCAGAATGAATCACGATGTAAGAAGCTTAATTTGGACTCATAAATCAGTGTAGAATCACCATGAAGTTGAATCAAGATCATAGGAGTTATGATGAAGAAGTTATCCCACTTTTAACCGAAGTGACTCCAATTTCTTTGTTTGGAGATTTGAAAATTTCTTCTTGATTCTAATTACAACCAGAATTAATAAATATGTAAGAAGCTTGATTTGGACTCATAAATCAGTGCAGAATCATCCTGAAGTTGAATCAATATCATTGGACTTATGATGAAGAAGTTATCCCACTTTTAATTGAAGTGATTCCAGTTTGCCCTGTTTGGAGAGTTGGCAATTTATTCTTGATACTAATAAAACCAGAATGAATCACGATGTAAGTAGCTTGATTTGGACTCATAAATCAGCGTAGAACCACCCTGAAGTTGAAGCAAGATCATAGGAGTTATGATGAAGAAGTTATCCCACTTTTAATGGAAGTGATTCCAGTTTGCCCTGTTTGGAGAGTTGGCAATTTATTCTTGATACTAATAAAACCAGAATGAATCACGATGTAAGTAGCTTGATTTGGACTCATAAATCAGTGTAGAATCATCCCGAAGTTAAATCAATATCATTGGACTTATGATGAAGAAGTTGTCCCACTTTTAATCGAAATGATTCCAGTTTGCCATGTTTGGAGATTTGGCAATTTCTTCTTGATACAAATAAAACCAGAATGAATCACGATGTAAGAAACTTGATATGGACTCATAAATCAGTTTAGAATCATCCTGAAGTTGAATCAATATCATTGGACTTATGATGAAGAAGTTATCCCACTTTTAACCGAAGTGATTCCAGTTTGCCCTGTTTGGAGATTTGGGAATTTATTCTTGATACTAATAAAACCAGAATGAATAACGATGTAAGAAGTTTGATTTGGACTCATTAATCAGTTTAGAATCACCCTGAAGTTGAATCAGTATCATTGGAGTTATGATGAAGAAGTTATCCCACTTTTAACTGAAGTGATTCCAGTTTGCCCTGTTTGAAGATTTGGCAATTTCTTCTTAATACTAATAAAACCAGAATGAATCATGATGTAAGGAGCTTGATTTGGATTCATAAATCAGTGTCCAATCACCCTGAAGTTGACTCAAGATCATAGGAGTTATGATGAAGAAGTTATCCCACTTTTAACCGAAGTGATCCCAGTTTGTCATGTTTGGAGATTTGGGAATTTATTCTTGATACTAATAAAACCAGAATGAATCACCATTTAAGAAGCTTGATTTGGACTCATAAATTAGTGTAGAACCACCCTGAAGTTGAAGCAGGATCATAGGAGTTATGATGGAGAAGTTATCCCACTTTTAATTGAAGTGATTCCAGTTTGTCCTGTTTGGAGATTTGGCAATTTATTCTTGATACTAATAAAACCAGAATGAATCACGATGTAAGTAGTTTGATTTGGACTCATAAATCAGTGTAGAATCATCCTGAATTTGAATCAATATCATTGGACTTATGATGAAGGAGTTATCCCAATTTTAACCGTAGTGATTCCAGTTTACCCTGTTTGGATATTTGGCAATTTCTTCTTGATACAAATAAAACCAGAATGAATCACGATGTAAGAAGCTTGATTTGGACTCATAAATCAGTGTAGAATCATCCTGAAGTTGAATCAATATCATTGGATTTATGATGAAGAAGTTATCCCACTTTTAACCGAAGTGATTCCAGTTTGCCCTGTTTGGAGATTTGGCAATTTCTTCTTGATACTAATAAAAAAAGAATGAATCACGATGTAAGAAGCTTGATCTGGACTCATAAATCAGTTTAGAATCATCCTGAAGTTGAATCAGTATCATTGGACTTACGATGAAGAAGTTATCCCACTTTTAACCGAAGTGATTCCAGTTTGCCCTGTTTGGAGATTTGGCAATTTCTTCTTGATACAAATAAAACCAGAATGAATCACGGTGTAAGAAGCTTGATTTGGACTCATAAATCAGTGTAGAATCATCCTGAAGTTGAATCAATATCATTGGACTTATGATGAAGAAGTTATCCCACTTTTAACCGTAGTGATTCCAGTTTACCATGTTTGGAGATTTGGCAATTTCTTCTTGATACAAATAAAACCAGAATGAATCACGATTTAAGAAGCTTGATTTGGACTCATTAATCAGTGTAGAATCACCCTGAAGTTGAATCAATATCATTGGAGTTATGATGAAGAAGGTATCCCACTTTTAACCGAAGTGATTCCAGTATGCCCTGTTTGGAGATTTGGCAATTTATTATTAATACAAATAAAACCAGAATGAATCACGATGTAAGAAACTTGATCTGGACTCATAAATCAGTTTAGAATCATCCTGAAGTTGAATCAATATCATTGGAGTTATGATGAAGAAGTTATCCCACTTTTAACCGAAGTGATTCCAGTTTGCCCTGTTTGGGGATTTGGCAATTTCTTCTTGATACAAATAAAACCAGAATGAATCACGATGTAAGAAGCTTGATTTGGACTCATAAATCAGTGTAGAATCATCCTGAAGTTGAATCAATATCATTGGACTTATGATGAAGAAGTTATCCCACTTTTAACCGTAGTGATTCCAGTTTACCCATGTTGGAGATTTGACAATTTCTTCTTGATACAAATAAAACCAGAATGAATCACGATTTAACAAGAATTGATTTGGACTCATTAATCAGTGTAGAATCACCCTGAAGTTTAATCAATATCATTGGAGTTATGATGAAGAAGTTATCCCACTTTTAACCGAAGTGATTCCAGTTTGCCCTGTTTAAAGATTTGGCAATTTCTTCTTGATACAAATAAAACCAGAATGAATCACGATGTAAGAAACTTGAATCTGGACTCATAAATCAGTTTAGAATCATCCTGAAGTTGAATCAATATCATTGGACTTATGATGATGAAAGTTATCACACTTTAACCGAAATGATTCCAGTTCGCCCTGTTTGGAGATTTGGGAATTTATTCTTGATACTAATAAAACCAGAATGAATCACGATGTAAGAAGCTTGAATTGGACTCATTAATCAGTGTAGAATCACCCTAAAGTTGAATCAATATCATTGGAGTTAATGATGAAGAAGTTATCCCACTTTTAACCGAAGTGATTCCAGTTTGCCCTGTTTGGAGATTTGGCAATTTTTCTTGATACTAATAAACCAGAATGGAAGTTCACCCGATGTAAGAAGATTTATTTGGACTCATAAATCAGTGTCGAATCACCCTGAAGCTGACTCAAGATCATAGGAGTTATGAATGAAGAAGTTATCCCACTTTTAACCGAAGTGATTCCAGTTTGCCCTTTTTGGAGATTTTGGGAATTTATTCTTGATAATAATAAAACCAGAATGAATCACGATGTAAGAAGCTTGATTTGGACTCATTAATTCCAGTGTAGAATCACCCTGAAGTTGAAATCAATATCAATTGAGGTTATGATGAAGAAGTTATCCCACTTTAACCGAAGTGATTCCAGTTTGCGCCTGTTTGGGAGATTTGGCAATTTCTTCTTGATACTAATAATACCAGAATGAATCACGATGTAAGAAGCCTAATTTGGACTCATAAATCAGTGTAGAATCACCCTGAAGTTGAATTCAAATATCATTGGAGTTATGATGAAGAAGTTATTCCACTTTTAACCGAAATGATTCCAGTTTGCCCTGTTTTGGATATTTGGCAATTTCTTCTTGATACTAATAAAACCAGAATGAATCACGATGTAAGAAGCTTGATTTGGACTCATAAATCAAGTGTAGAATCATCCTGAAATTGAATCAATATCATTGGACTTATGATGAAGAAGTTATCCCCACTTTTAACCCGTAGTGATTCCAGTTTACCCTGTTTGGAGATTTGGCAAATTTCTTCTTGGTACAAATAAAACCAGAATGAATCACGATGTAAGAAGCTTGGACCTGGACTCATTAAATCAGTTTAGAAATCACCCTGAAGTTGAATCAAATATCATTGGACTTACGATGAAGAAGTTATCCCACTTTAACTGAAGTGATTCCTAGTTTGCCCTTTTGGAGATTTGACAATTTCTTCTTGATACTAATAAAAACCAGAACTGAATAAAGATGTAAGAAAGCTTGATTTGGACTCATAAATCAGTGTCGAATCACCCTGAAGTTGACTCAGATCATAGGAGTTATGATGAAGAAGTTATCCCACTTTTAACCGAAGTGATTCAGTTTGGCCCCTTGTTTGGGAGATTTGGGCAATTTCTTCTTGATAATAATAAAACCAGAATGAATCACGATGTAAGAAGCTTGATTTGGACTCATTAATTCAGTGTTAGAATCACCCTGAGTTGAATCAATATCATTTGGAGTTATGATGAAGAAGTTATCCCACTTTTAACCGAAGTGATTCCAGTTTGCCCTGTTTGGAGATTTGGCAATTTCTTCTTGATACAAAAACCAGAATGAATCACGATGTAAGAAGCTTTGATTTGGACTCATAAATCAGTGTACGAATCATCCTGGAAGTTGAATCAATATCATTGGAGTTATGATGAAGAAGTTATCCAACTTTTAACCGAAGTGATTCCAGTTTGCCCTGTTTGGAGATTTGGCAATTTTCTTCTTGATACAAATAAAACCAGAATGAATCACGATGTAAGAAGCTTGATTTGGACTCATAAATCAGTTTAGATATCATCCTGAAGTTGAATCAATATCATTGGACTTATGATGAAGAAGTTATCACACTTTTAACCGTAGTGATTCCAGTTTACCATGTTTGGAGATTTGGCAATTTCTTCTTGATACAAATAAAACCAGAATGAATCACGATGTAAGAAGCTTGATTTGGACTCATTAATCAGTTTAGAATCACCCTGAAGTTGAATCAATATCATTGGAGTTATGATGAAGAAGTTATCCCACTTTTAACCGAAGTGATTCCAGTTCGCTCTGTTTGGAGATTTGGGAATTTATTCTTGATACTAATAAAACCAGAATGAATCACGATGTAAGAAACTTGATTTGGACTCATAAATCAGTGTTGAATCACCCTGAAGTTGAATCAATATCATAGGAGTTATGATGAAGAAGTTATCCCACTTTTAACCGAAGTGAATCCAGTTTACCATGTTTGGAGATTTGGCAATTTCTTCTTGATACTAATCAAACCAGAATGAATAAAGATGTAAGAAGCGTGATTTGGACTCATAAATAAGTGTAGAACCACCCTGAAGTTGAAGCAAGATCATAGGAGTTATGATGAAGAAGTTATCCCACTTTTAATTGAAGTGATTCCAGTTTGCCCTGTTTGGAGATTTGGCAATTTATTCTTGATACTAATAAAACCAGAATGAATCACGATGTAAGTATCTTGATTTGGACTCATAAATCAGTGTAGAATCATCCTGAATTTGAATCAATATCATTGGACTTATGATGAAGGAGTTATCCCACTTTTAACCGTAGTGATTCCAGTTAACCCTGTTTTGAGATTTGGCAATTTCTTCTTGAGACAAATAAAACCAGAATGAATCACGATGTAAGAAACTTGATCTGGACTCATAAATCTGTTTAGAATCATCCTGAAGTTGAATCAATATCATTGGACTTATGATGAAGAAATTATCCCACTTTTAACCGAAGTGATTCCAGTTTGCCCTGTTTAGAGATTTGGGAATTTATTCTTGATACTAATAAAACCAGAATGAATCACGATGTAAGAAGCTTGATTTGGACTCATTAATCAGTGTAGAATCACCCTGAAGTTGAACCAATATCATTGGAGTTATGATGAAGAAGTTATCCCACTTTTAACCGAAGTGATTCCAGTTTGCCCTGTTTGGAGATTTTGTAATTTCTTCTTGATACAAATAAAACCAGAATGAATAACGATGTAAGAAGCTTGATTTGGACTCAT
>CAJHQQ010005250.1:0-18716 GCA_905132885.1 Moricandia moricandioides
TCAATAGAGACAGGTGGAACTCTTGTGCCTATATTATTTTCGGTATCCAAAATTCAACATATTATCTTCTTAAAAAATTAACCATAATTGTATGAAAGACCATTAAACGCTCAGTGGAAACGAGTATAATCGGTAATGCCTATTATTTAAAAAAAGTGTCGTAACTCTGTTTTATTTTATCTGAATATTTTTTATTTTCGATCTTTATTTATCCATCAAATCTTCTCAGTGCAACTTAGTTCATAAAGAGAAAGAAAAAATATAGAACAATTTATATTCTATGTCGGTAGTACCACGAAAAAAATATACGATAGAAAAATTATCTACTCTTCTATATAAAGACGGATTTTCTGACCTCTTGCAAGGATGAGATGCAATTATCCTCGCGAGACGTGTAACAGACGGGTGCGATCATACCATGCAGCTAATGCAGCAGACCGGATTTCCATCAGAACTACGCCAGTATTAGCGGTGCTTGCGAGAGTAGAGTACTAGGAATTGGGTGACTCTCCCACGCCACAGAGGGAAAGTTTCATCGTGTTTTTGTCAGTTGATCCCTCTAAATTATTTATTTTATTATATTTTTTTTATTCAATTCAATTCTCTCATAATATACCGGCACTCATAACTTGGAGATACTCCCATATTACTATTGAGAACCGAGTCGCAGGAATCGACCGTGACGTACAGCAAGCTTTTCGGAAAGGCCACTACAAAACCATTTCGAAGTCAGGGGCCTGAGCCATGTTTATTCGGACTCCAAATTCACATCAAGACTCTCGTGTTTTGAAGCGCTACGAAATAAGAGACCGTGGAAAGTTTTCGGAGAGAGCTTTAAATGAGAGTTAGAACTCGTCTTTTATTATCGTTTTTTTTCTAGGTCTTGTATTCCAGCAATTTCCCGTGCACTTTCATAAGAATGCAATTAAAATTCTAGTGTCCAATTTTTATTCATACTGTGTCCACGAAGTGTTTAAATTTACGCTCTTACATGAGGATTTATATATCTGTAATTTTGAAGGATATAAAGAAACCGCGTTTTGGATTTTGATGCCTGATGTAAACGGGATGCGATCAATAACCATATTAGCCTATATAATGTCTATTGAAATATTATATAACGCGGATCACCATAGAACTCCGCAGGTTAAGCGTGGACTTGGGAGAGCGTAGTACTTATAGGATTGGTGTACCATCAATAAATTTCCTGGGATATTCTCTTGAGTTGCTTTGCATTTTACACCCTTATTTTTTTTAATTTTTTTTCATCAATTTCCAAAATACATATTGCGTCTTACAGACTGCGAAACCCCATAATTTTGAACCGTGAGGAACTACGTCGCGTACAGCACCTTTTCGGAAAGGCCACAAAAGCAAGTTTCCACGCATGTTTCAGCTCGATACAGTGGCACCATGCGCCCATTTATTACTGGCTAGATGATTCTGACAGTTCGCCAGATTCAACCAGATTAGATGATCCATATCAAGCAAAGTGAGTGATTTGGTAAAGTTTCGGAAAGCTGCATATAAAAAAGTCGTCGGAACATCGCTCTATGTCATTTAATATATATATTTGTATTTCTCCGAGCGTTCTTACTTTGTGAGCTTAGCAAGCGATCAAGTTCCTAAGTGCACTTTCATAGAGCACAATAATATAGATTCGCCCAAAATCTCTTAAATCATCCGTGGGTCCACGAAAAATTCGCCCTTAAATCGGACAAGTTTCGTCATGATTTGAAAGGATATATAAAGGCAATCGCGATGAGGCTGCCTGAGCTGACTGCTAAGTTTCAATGACTAATTGCAGACGTGGTAAACAGCACTGGGAATGCGATGCATATATAACACAGACACTTGAGTCGCACTTACAGAGGGAATCACCAACTAGCAGAAAAACAACGCCAAATTAACGCGCTCGTGTGACATTGGGGTCGCGAGAGTAGTACATAGGTATCTGTGGTGGGACCTCCCAGGAAGTCCTCGTGTTGCACCCCTATTTTTTTAATGTTATATTATTCTTGGTGTATCAATCAGACTCTAACCAACAATACGCGGCATCCAACCCTTGAAACTCCACACAAATAACTTTTGAACCGTGAGGAAACTACGTCGCTGTACAGCTATATCCTAATCTGTCATTTACGAAAGTGCCAACTAAAACATCCATGTCAGTGTATGTATGAGCTGCCTGAGGCTCATTTCTGATTATTAGCTCGGACCATACATCCGAAATTCAATCCGAGAGAATCAGTTTTGTCTGAGCATATAAAAAGGTCCTGTTGGGCGATAATTAGTCTCTCTTACGGGGCTTTAACACAAGTAGTGTACGAGAGATCGTCTTTTTAAAACGTTTCTTGTTCTGACGTCTTATTCCCTATCAGTATGCTTCCTGCAAATTTTCATAGAGCTCCAAAATTGCCGAATTTATCATGTGCGTGGTTCCACGATACGATACTCAGCGAGCTGCTCTGTCTACATTTTCATGGAGTTAGAAAGAGGAGTTATTGAGAGCAATCGTCCTGGGAGACGTCGCTCACAGACGGCGTCTCGCCGATCAATTACCAAGTCACTAATCCCCGGATCCCATCAGAACTCCGCAGTTAAGCGTGCTTGGGCGAGAGTAGTACTAGGATGGGTGACCTCCCGGGAAGTCCTCGTGTTAGCACCCCAACTATTGTTTTTCTTCTAATTTTCTTCTACCTCCATCAATTGTGCCAAATACAAGTACGTCGCTCTACACATGCTGAGAATTACCCTCATTAAGTTATTAGGAACCGCGAGTTGACGCAATACTCAACGTCGCTTATACTAGCACCCTTTTCGGAAAGGACACAAAACATCTCCTACCACGTTCTCTAGGATGACAGGGCCTTGGCCTCCATTTCTTCTCAGTGACTCCAAACTCAGACTCCTGTTTTGAGCTCAAAAAGGTTGTGGAAGTTTTTATTGGGCAGTTTTGCACTCTGATGTGGCTTCTCTGACGCATATATATAAGAAAGTTTGTCGAACCGTCCGTTTTGTTCCTTCTTATTACGTATTTTTTCTTTCGTCCTCATATATTATCCAATCAATATCTCCATTGGTGAACTTTAATCACATCTTCAAAGTCATATAATTACCAAATATTGCCAGAAAAATTACAATTTGACTGTGAGGTCCGCACCTTCTTCACTTCGGCAACACCTCCCGCGCGCTTAGAAGTCTCCCAGTCTCTCTTCTCGCCCATCGTAGTTATCTTTCGAAAGTGTTGCCCAAAAAGGATGCTAGGGATTGTACTTTTATCAATGGTTTACCATTATTGGTGAACATGGTTTGCAATTCTTTCTCCATTCCCGTATGCTCATCATTGCTTCCCTCTTCTGGTGTATAATCTTTTACTGTTTTGTAAATTTTTGAGTATATTATTATTTATTTTGCTAGCACAAGGTCAAACATGTTATTCGTCTTTCCTGACTTGTGCAAGAATCAAATTTTCCCCTGGTTCTCCATCTTCCGCTCTCACGGTATGACACGTCATGTGTCAAAAGCTGGCTTTTTCCCCCCGATGCCATATTTCTTTGTATCTTCCTTAATGATTTCTCACTCAAATGCTTATGCCGGTGTTGTGTGTGCAATGTGCGAACACCAATGACTTCTTATATGTCTTCATCTTCATCGACACACACTTATTATTATCTTCCCCCTATATCATCTTAACCATAGCCTTATTTCTCCCGTCTATATCAAAACGAACGCAAGATTGCCTGTGAGCACTTACATGTTTTACATATCACCTACCAGACACACGCAAACGTGGCTTACTAATAAAAACCCTGTCGGAGGAAGTGTTTATTCCGGGCCGTGCTGAATTCCGATGTCAAAATAGAAAAGGATTTAGACCTTCCGACGGATTTTTAGAAGAAGTAGTGTTCAGCGGGTCACCGCGGCTTCAGTGAGAATGCTTTGGAGACGAATTTCTTGCTGTAGGAGGTACATCAGTGATTGGAGATGGATGAGTGTGAGCTAACATTTCCCAAGTCGGACGAAGTCTCCAGTGTCATGACACCACCCGCGCTTTTTAGTGTTGGGCAAAACTCCATTGTTTGGAGTGCTGTTCTTCGGCTTTTCTGTGTTATTCCATACTTAACAAATTCGTACCTTCCATTAAAACGTTCGGTCTTTCTCAACTTTGGAAACGCGCTACATATACTATGTGTTGACACTCGTGAGGCACAAAATCGTGAAGTACAGTTTTGCGGTCTTCTTTGCCCTACGCTTAAAGATAGGTGTTACGGAACACAACCACAAGGACTATGACCTGGTGCGGTTCCCATGGTATTTGGAAAAAGAGTGGACATTCCTCTTATTTGTATGTAGAACTGTTAAATGAAGTTGGACAGCATCTTTTCCCTACTAGCCATTAACGCGTCGCTTCCATACTGTCTCTATTAAGCACACATTGAGCATACAATTCTAACACAAAAAGATAAAATCTCCCATACCCAGAACCCTTCTAATTGATTGGTGTCATCGTGCTTCTCTTCCTCAGACGGGAAACCCCCCGGATAAATTGAAACCAAATCCCGCTGATCTCTATATAACTCTTGCCAAAAGGACCGCCTTTTCTCCGTACCAAACCTTCATATCCCCAATTTCGTGGCATCGTTGCAACAATAGCGCGAAGGTTTTGTTTCCAAGGCATCACATGTCTTCCTATCAGAATAAATCTGTTATCCTCCTCCACTTGGCGGACCACATCAATCGGTAGTGCAAAAAGAGGCATTATCAACATCATGGGTTATGTCTTGTAACACTCTTAGGATATTGTCAGCCATCAATCCCATAAATATGAAGTATATCTAAAGGAAGGATATCTGATTTGCTAAAAGAGTAGAAAGATATCGATAAAAACCCAACCTTTCTACCCTCTGCCTATATAGATTCTTCCACCATAACCACCTTGAACCCATTTCATCACAATTGTCTATCAAAACCATCGTGGGGATATACAACATTGTGACCAATTCCTGTGAAGTAACTGCCTCAATGTTACCAAAATCATCATCAACCACCCAGATGATGGATGAGATTTGGAGAAATCGAAACCGTTTTAATTATCGTTTTTTTCGCCATTTTTCTCTTCAAATGATCTTTTTCTTTTTCTAGTGATAGATTAATGATTATGTTTTCGTCTGCAAAATATACATCAAAAATTGCTAAACACACATTTGTATTCCATGATTATTTTCAACATTGTTAAAATACAATTATATTCATATTTAATTGAAAAAAAATACAAGAATTTATCAGCAAAACCTTTCAGTTTTGGTTTAATCGAGTAATAAACGGTTACCATTCAGTATTACTCTTCACCAACTAACTAAAGGGTACTTCGGTCAATCCGTACAATGCGTATCCTCGGAGTTTTATTACTAACCGTTGATCCGAATCCAATCCAACGGCAATCAAACTGATCCGCGTGATTGTTTTCTATTGGAGGAAATTCACTCCGCCGTCTATACGCATTATATAAATCCATGGGAGTTTTGCGTCCACTCTATAATTTCGTACGCTTCCTTCCTCTCTGCATTCAAATTAATTTCATTGCGACGTCTCTCTACAGCAAAAAATAATGGCTGGCCGTGGAAAAACTCTCGGATCTGGAGTTGCTAAGAAGGCGACGTCGAGGAGCAGCAAGGCCGGTCTACAGTTCCCCGTGGGTCGTATCGCAAGGTTTCTAAAGAACGGCAAATACGCCGAACGTGTTGGTGCCGGAGCTCCGGTATACTTAGCCGCCGTTCTCGAATACCTCGCCGCAGAGGTAAATCAATTGCTCAGTTTTCTTTAGATCTTGGGGTTGGATCAATTTTGGTAAACCCTAATTTTGACCGGTTTGGTAATTGGATATTGTGTAGGTTCTTGAATTGGCTGGAAACGCAGCGAGGGACAACAAGAAGACTAGGATCGTGCCACGTCACATTCAATTGGCGGTGAGGAATGATGAGGAGCTGAGTAAGTTGCTTGGGGATGTGACGATTGCTAATGGTGGTGTGATGCCGAATATTCATAACCTTCTTCTTCCTAAGAAGGCTGGTGGTGCTTCCAAACCTTCCGGTGATGATGAGTAGATCTAGTTATGTGTAGCGTTAGATTTTTAGATTAGGTCTTTGTTTTGTTTTCTCTCTTCTGTTATATTAGAGTACGGTGTCTTTTTGAATGAAATCATGTCTTTTTAATATTTGTTTGTGTTATGTTTTTTTTTAACGAATTTAAAACTCTTAACCATTAAACCCAAATTTGGGAGAGTTCAGATTCAGAAATCTCGTGCGAAGATGCTACTTTGTGAAAATTTTGATAAAGAAACCACACTTTAATCTCCTGTTCTGTATTTTGTAATCTTAATAGATGTGTGTGTTGTGGTTTGATTATCGATTCAATGGAGCCTCCTCAAAAGAATTTGAACTCTTTACCATTATATTCAAGTTTGGGATCCTTCTTATTCAGAAAAGTTTGCGACTTTGCTAGATCTGGGATCAAAGATGCTAGCTTTATGAAATTTAGATTAAGAATCTCATTAGTAACAACGTTAATATTGTGTTACTGGTAACAGGTTTTGTATCTTGTGTTCTTGGTCTGAATCAACATATACTTTCTCTGACAGGCTTTTTGTTGTTACCAAACAACAAAAAGTAACAGAATATCTAGCTGGTCTTGAAAACTGATCGATCATGAACTTGAACTATGTTTCTTTGTATTGTCATTAAAAAGGTGTATAATTTAGTAACCTGCAAGGTCAAATCTGAGTCCTGCTCTGGCTCTAGATTGAAAGCATGCTTTAGGAATCTAAGGCGTGATAAATGACAACTATACAATGATATCTTAGACTGTGTATATATCTAAGATGAGAAGAAACAAGAGGTATAATGAAAATAGAAGCTAAGGAGGATTGAACAATATCTGATACACTGCGACACCATTTCTTCTTGGATGGTTAATTAGGTTCAATAAGTTATATTTTCTTTATCAAAAACACAGACCATGTAAAGGGGATCTCTCTTAGTTCCAGGGAAAGTGAAAACAGAACAAGAACACACTACACATGTCTCACTAATCAACTACTTCTTCCCAGTTATATTAGAAACCAAATCTTTAAGAAACTTAGCTGATTTGGTGATAGGTGAATTCATAGCCATCAAGTTATACAAAACAAGCTCAACTTCCTCCATTGATGGCCTAGCTTTAAACTGCGAGACAACTTTCAAACTCCCATTCCCTTCTTCCTCTTCAACGAGAACGTTCCATCTCTCACCACTCACAACACCGTCTCTCACACACTTAAAGATCACTCCTTTTCTCTTACTCAATATCCCTCTCACTTCTAAACCCGTAAACGCGTAGATGACATCAAAGGAGCCTATGAAGTCGTCTCCAAAGCTCTTCTCTTCCTCGAACAACCATCTCGGATTGATCATCACCACAGGCTTCGTGGCGAAACCTTCCGCGGATATCCTCACATCTTCAAGCTGTGACCTCTCGGGCGCCATGAAAACCGCCACGTCAGCAGATTTTAGAGCTTTGTTGACTGATTCTGAAACAGGAGAGATTGCGATGTGGTTTGTTGTATTGTCGGAACGGAAAGCTTTAACCGCGGGTCCGATGAAAGAAAGGTCTGGCCAGAGGAAGAGGAGCTTGACGGCGTTGGAGCCTCTTCTCGAGATGGGCATGTCGCTGAAGATGGAAAACGCGAGCCGGGAGAGAGAGGAAGGTGAGTCGTCGTCGAGGATTGGGATCTCGAGACGGAACCGTGGCTGTTTGAGTTTCTTGAGCTTTGGGGAAGCGAGCTTGGGGTTGTTGAGGGGTTTGGTGAGACAAGAAGAGAGACAAGTCTTGGCTTGGAGAATGGCTTCTTCTTTGGAGACGGGAGGAGAAGAAGGAGAAGGAAGTGAGGAACAGAGAGGAACCAAGAAGCGAGTTCTGGTGGTGGAAGTTTTGTTGAGCCGTGGTGAATGGCGTGAGAGTGATGTGGGGAAATGAAGATTTGAGATTCTGGACGTAGGATGGTTTGATGAAGGAGGTGATGGGTTTGGAGCTGTGAAGGTCTGTGAATGGAACTTGAAGAAAGTAGAAGACGCCATGGCTGATAAGAGAGGATGAAGAAGGAAGGGGATAAGGTCGTTCAAATAAAAAAAACCACACGTACGAAGCATGTGGATTAAGAAAAGAAAACATATTCAGTAGAAATCCTGTAAATTAATATTGATATAAATTATAAAAAAAAAATAAGTAGGTAAGAAATGATGGTTTTTATTCTAAAACTAAGTCAGTTAAAAATATAAATTTAATAAACGTTAAATATTTTTATGTAAATTTATGGTTCTGTTAATATCATAAATTAAAAATTATTATAATTAAAAAATTAAATGAAATATTAACTTGTTTACTTTTTAAAAATAATTTTTAGTTTATATTGATTTAGAATGCGAAGTTGAAAACACGAACGTTCATTCCTAGACTAAACGACCAAAATAAAAAGTCAAAGAACTAAAACGATATGCGATCGAGGCTCAAAGTAATCTATGTATAATGCATCAGAATAGTGTGTCAATGAAAGACCTCTTAGTAGACCCAAGGACTAGGAGATGGGGCCGCCCTCAAAACCTCTAATGTGATAAGTCTTAAATCTTCTTTGAAATCTAATCACCTTAACCAGCAAATGGAACCCAAACTCGCATCCACACATATTCCAAGCAAAATCTAGCATTGTCGAAACAAAATATTGCAATTAGTAGATACCATTGTTTAGAAAGAGAAACTCGAGATTTCTGATTCTTGTTTATCAAACTAGGATCGTTACACCCATTTCAAATGATAAATTTAATATCAATATAAAATAATAAAAATATAAGTTAATAAGAATATTAATTAATGATTTTAATTATAAACAAGATCACTTTAAAAGATAGAAGATTTCATGAAAAAATAAAAGTTTAAATAGTTTATGTAAATATATATTTTTATTAATACCATATAAATTTTTATACATATAATTCATATAAAATATTAATTGTTTATTCTTAACCCCAAATTCATTTGTATTTCATATTGCTTTAAAATATTTGATGTTACATGTACAATCATATTTAAAACATTTACATTCTAAGGTATCTAGCTTCAATACACAAAAAAATTTAAATAATTAATTATTCATCAGCTATTGCATATATATATATATATATATAGAATCGACTGCATATCTATCTATTCTAATAAAGTTGACTAGGGTTGCGCCACCTCAGCACGGAACACCTCTAAATACAACACGTGGCACACAAAAAAGGTGATTTTTTTGTTTTTTGGGCTCTTCTTTGATAAACCCAGGCATAGTCCATCTTTGTTTTTTTGAGTTTACCAACGATCCATCCCATCTTTGTAGTGGGCTTTTCTTTGAAAAAACCAGCCATGGCCCATCTTTGTTTAGATTATTCTAGGCAGCCGCCAGATCTCTGTTTCTCTGGCGTTCCTTTTCATCTCCTACAATCTCAGATCACTACTTCTGTAAAGTTTTGTCTTGTGTAAATATCTTGTCTTTGTATGTATGAACTTGTTATTGCTCTTATATGCTCAGAGGGTTGGCTCGGAGAAACAATAGATTCCATCAATTCAATTAAGATCAGTTACCTTCTCACTCGGCAGTCAAGCTCGGTTCGTTTCCATATGACTGATTTAATCTTTTTTCTTTCAATTCTCGCTCATGATTGTTATTCGATTTTAAGTGTATGTTTAGTCGCTCATGATTGTTGTTCTGTTTCTTCAGACACTTAATGGTGGCAATGCAGGGGATTGTTCTCTGTAGGAATGGTGAAGCCAAGGACATGTCTCAAGACCACATACCAATCTACTTACTGGAAAGAAGAAGAGTGGAAGAATGTGGCGGCCTTTTCCATGACGGTTACTTAAACGGCATTCTATCAGTCACAAAAGCTCTAGGGGATTGGGAAATGAAACTATCACGAGGGTCACGATCTCCACTCATAGGGTTTCTAGAGATCAAACATTACGTTTAACAGAGGAAGATAAGTTTCTGATAATGGGATTCGACGGGATTTGAGACGTTTTTACAATTCAAGAATCTGTTAGGCATGGATTACGCTTTCACGAGGATCCGATGAGAAGTGCGCGTGAGCTTGCTTTGGATACTTTATGCGTGGATTACGCCGTCACGGTGATCCGATGAGAAGTGCTCGAGAGCTTGCTTTGGAGGCTTTAAGGCTAAATACGTTTGATAACCTAACGGTAGCTGTTGTTTGCTTCTTGTCGGCTGATGATATGGCGACGCCGGCTCCTCCGGTGGGTAAGCAACAGTTTCTTAGTTTGACGGCATAAGCTTTTTAAAGTTTGAGGGCCGTATTAGACGGCTGAACTAAAAGATGATGACATTCCCTTTTGTGTTTGTGGCTGAGTATTTTCTTGCTTTTGTATATTTTGTGTATAAATGTAACTTCAAACTTCTACGTACTCCATTTTTGAGTAAGCGGTTATTGTTTCGTGCATGTATTCAAGTTTATGTACCTGCTCCCTTTAGCTTATATATCTACATCGATTCAAGTTTATGAATGACAAATTAAATTTGGAAGCTTGATCCCTAATTACACAAACCAAAATACAAATAAATTTATAACTATCAAACCTTGAAGAACTCCGTCAAACCATCCAAGAAGATCATCTCGAGAGTGGCAATCATCAAGAACCACCACCTGTCATGTCATACAATCCCTATTACTACCAAACCCGCAAAAGACACCAATGTTTACAAGACTATGATCATCAAACCATTAACTATCCATCTACTTGCATCTCTGTCAAGGTATATTGATATATTAACAAAATGTTTCTCAGCGGAAACATATATGGAGGAACATGAAAAGTTTCTATAACTTCCATGAGTCAATACCATTACACTTTTAAAAGTCATCTGCATCCACACAAATGGCTACATCAGGTGAATATCAAACTAAAAGACAATACCACAAAAAAAAAGATAAGAGCAAAATATAAGAATGCAAATTTGGAAAATTAATTGTTCTTTCGTGTTCAATCAAAATAAGTTCAACCAAAATTTAAAGAGCAAATCTCACAGTTTTTTTCCTTTGGATTATTAAACTCAAGTTAAAGAAAATTAATAGGATGCTAAGGGAAATTTCAACAATAAATTTAAATTTACACAATCAAAACAAAAACTAAAATAAATAGAAACCAATACAACAATAAATAAAAAAATTACATAAAAACAGTAACAATTTTTTTTTTGTTTTCATGATATAAACAAGAGGTTAAAGTTATTGTATCCATTCAATTAAAACATGTAATATTTAATTAATTAAACCAATATACGCTCACAAATTAGACAATCATAACATCTCAACACAACGATTCCATATTCTAAAAATATCCGTCAACGTCAGTTTCATATACATAAATCAACAAAATCTTTAAACCAATTAAATTAGTCACTCTACATACAAAATCTTTGAACTCACATTCAAAATTATATCAATATGTGATATACATAGTAAAATTGAAATGACCAATAAATATAATTAAGCTTTAAGAGCATAGACTATTTATATACCCAAAGTACCATCTTTTTGAAAAAAATTGCAATGACATTAGACGAACTGAAATAAAATTTGTCAGTCCTTATATACAAGGACTCAACCATCTTCGCCAATTTGCAGATGGAAATTATGAAAACAATACGTATCTTTATGGTATATTAATGTTGTGCAGCGATAATTTCAATGAGGGAATATAATATTTGGATAAGCTATCGTAAGAAAATAGTCAATTCAGATCTAAGCAGTGTTGGACCATGATTAAGAATTCACTTATCGGATTCAATATCATTTTGAAAACAAAGTATTTAACTAATACGTCCACAATGAAGCCCCAAATAGATTGTCACATCCATGACATGGACAAACATATGAGGATTGTTACTACTTTAATAGGATGAAATAATTTGTTCTTTATTCAAACATAGTCACAAAACACACATGCATTTACATGTTTTCCTTTTGGAACATCGACTTTACTTTATGTTTTAAGTTCAACTATATTTACTTTGGTACAACTATCAGCTATTTATTCTATTTTATCGAATCAATCAGTGAAAACCACTTATGTTATTCCTCTTTTACCTAAGCAACTTCAAAACGATAATACACTAATGTCATTATCACTAATCAAATGGATAAAAAACAATTTTGAAATCATTAGAGAATAAAACATACGAACCCGGCGCGTAGCGCCGGAATACCACTAGTATATATATAGAAGAGATGAGATCATATATATAAAAGAGATGACATAAAATATGATCTCATCTCTTCTATATATATATATATATATATATATATTAGAGCCAGGTTAGCCATCTCAGTTCTGACCCGAGAGGCGTTTTGAGACCTGTCGTGGGACGCAACGAGGATATTGCGTTCTTTGAGAGGGGGTGAATTTTGTAACATCCCGAGTTGTGATATATGAAAAAGGCGTAAGATAATTGATTTGGCTACCTATGTCACCAAAGTTGACTTACCTTTTCCGTCACACATCTGTTTAGAACTCTAAGGTTAAGCGTGCTTATGCTGGAGTAGTGAAAGGATGGGTGACCTATCGGGAAGTGATTCGCGATACCGTGCGAGTGAGGCCAAAACACGGGGAAAGGTCGGGTGGTGATTGCACGAACAGTAAACAATGATTTTGAGTCTGGGAAAATTTACGCACTGACCTTTTAAACGGGATGGGGCCCATGAACCGAGAGAGTGGGCGTGGGTGGCCCATTAACTATGGGCGGTCGGGGAATTACAAGTGGTATCAGAGCTGGTTAGCCATCTCGGTTCTGACCCGAGAGGCGTCTTGAGACCTGTTGTGGGGTGCAACGAGGGCGTTGTGTTCTTTGAGAGGGAGTGAATTGTAACATCCTGAGTTGTTATATGTAGAAAAGCTTAAGATAATTGATTTTACTAGCTATGTCACCAAAATTGACTTACCTTTTCCGTCACACATCCGTTTAGAACTCCAGGGTTAAGCGTGCTTGGGTTGGAGTAGTGAAATGATAGGTGACCTATCAGGAAGTGATTTGTTATACCGTGTGAGTGAGGCCAAAACACGGGGAAAGGTCGGATGGTGATTGCAGGGTAAGTAAACAATGATTTTCGAGCCTTGGAAAATTTACGCACCGACCGTTGGAACGGGATGGAGCCCACCGGCCGAGAGAACAGACGTGGGTGGCCCATTAGCCGTGGACAGTCGGGACATTACAGTTATATCTATCAAATACCACAATGGCCTTACTTACCCTGCAATCACCATCCGACCTTTCCCCGTGTTTTGGCCTCACTCACACGGTATAACAAATCACTTCCTGATAGGTCACCCATCATTGCAGTTGGGGCATTACAGTTATATCAAATACCACAATGCTCCTTGTCAATAAAAAAAATGGCCAGACTTAAAACAGTGATCAATGTGTTCTTCGTCTCAACTCTAAAGAATTTGCTCCAGGACACCTCGTAGGGTTCAATTTTATCCATAACCCAAATATCAAACCCGGAAGCAGTATACAATGGGGCAGGTAACAATGCAAGCTTCTCCTCTTTAACCGAAGATAGAGAAACAACATAGGAAGAGTAAGAGCACGAAGGTCGGTGCAGAAGCGGTCTAAAAGTTTAAACCATATCTTGATTCAGAATCTCTAGCATACCAATAAGTATTCCCCTTCAAAGACAAGCCAGGTGCAATATACTCTATTATCTTCCTGCCAGAAGCTGCTTCAAGAGTCCTCCATGAATCAAAGCTCAAATCATAGATCCATGTGCCTTTCGGGTTTGTCACTGCTAAACCTCAAGTTTTTGTGCCTACCACAAGATCTATCATAGCCAAAAGCAAACCTTTCATACGAACAATATGTAGTTGGGCATTAGAAATTATGTTTACACTATTATAATTTTTGAATAACAATTAAAAATTTTAAAATTTTAAGTTTTAATTTCAAATAGTTAGATAATCAGAAATTTCAGTATATATTTTTAGAAGACCAGTGAGATTTAAAATAATTCAACAACATAAACCTTAGTCACTAAAATTTTTTCTCTTACACAAAAGCAATATTATAATTAATTCAGATAATTGGTTGTAGAATCACTTCCTATTTTATTTAACACGTAAAAAATCAGAAATATTCTAGCTTTCAAAAGAAAAAGAGTATTTTTTTGTATAGTTCAAATATGACCAATATAATCAATGAATTTTATCATAAATATCTTCTGTAAATGTTTTTGTGTGGATTTAAAAAATTAAAAAATTTATAATAATTCATTACCTATAAATCTAATTCTTTTTATAAGAATACATAACCATCAAATTTATTTCTGTAAAAATGTTAAAGTATTTTATTTAATTATATTTAAGTATTATACAAATAAAAAAGTTGATAAAACATATATATTATTTCTCTAATTCTACATTTAGTTACCATAAATCATTATTTGTAATATTAATTGTGTTATTTGGTAATTTTTATTAATTAGTTTTAAAGTTAACTTTATTATTATTAACAACCAATCAAATAATAATTTATTTAAAACTTAACCTATTAACGACACATAAGCAAAAAATATTTAAGTGACTTCTCAATTAATATATAGTAGGATTTATCTCCTTAAAACTAAGGATGAATTAGGTTAAGGTAAACATGAAAACATGTATTAGAAAGTGGTAGTTAAAGCAATTTCTTTCATAATTTTGTCAAATCACAAATCACATTTTCTCATTCATTTTTTATTTAGTGTTTAACATAAAAATCAAATGGGTTAAGAAAAAAACTTCTTCTTTAAATTATCTCCGATCATCACACTATTTTATCAAACACTAATTCATCCGAAAAATTTATTTAATTAAAAGTAAGCATAGTAGATATCTTTTAAAAGTATTATTTTCGTTAATAGGTTAAGTTTTAAAAAATAAATTATTATTTGATTGGTTGTTAACTTTTATTATTTAACTTCTAAAAATAAAAGGTAACTTTAGAAATAATTAATAAAAATTACCAAATAACACAAGTAATATTACAAATAATATTTATGGTAACTAAATGTAGAATTAGAGAAAGAATATATATGTTTTATCAATTTATTTATTTTTATCAACTATTTATATATAATTAAATAAAATAATTTAACATTTTTATAGAAATAAATTTGATGGTTATGTATTCTTATATAAAAAAATTAGATTTATAGGTAAGAAATTATTAGAAATTTTTAAGTTTTTAATGCCCACACAAAAACATTTACAAAAGATCTTTATGATAAAATTCATTGATTATATTGATCCTATTGGAAATATAAAAAAATACTCTTTTTCTTCTCAAAGCTAGAATATTTCTGATTTTCACGTGTTAAAATAAAATAGAAAGTAATTCTACAATCAATTATCTGAATTAATTATAATATTGCTTTTGTGTAAGAGATTTTTTTTTAAAACTTAACCTACGACACATAAGCAAAAAATATTTAAGTGACTTTTCAATTAAAATATAATAGGATTTATCTCCTTAAAACTAAAGATAAATTTGGTTAAGGTAAACATGAAAACATGTATTAGGAAGTAGTACTTTAAGCAGTTTCTCTCATAATTTTTTCAAATCACAAATCACACTTTATCACTCATTTTTTATTTAGTGTTTAACATAAAACTCAAATGGGCTAAAAAAAATCTTCTTTAAAATATCTCCGATCATCACATTATTTTATTAAACACTAATTCATTGGAGAAATTTGTTGTATTAAAAGTAAGCATAGTTTAGATATCGCTTAAAAATATTTTTTTATTTATTTTAAATTACTTTAAAACATACATATTTTAATTAAATTTTCTAACTAATTATCTATAAAATAAAAATAATACTTCAATTTTTAAATAACATAATGTCGTTACTTTGGGCATATATACTTAATATTAATGTGAGATCCAATGTGAAATCAAATAAAATATTTTTATTAGTACGAAATTTGTTTTTTTTATTATTGTACATTTTAAAAGTTTATTATACCGCAAAAATACATCTCACTATTTTTTAAATAAGTTTTTTACGTCCAATTTAAATTATGTTTTTCATCTTTGACTTTAACAATTGTAGAACTCATATTTTTTATTGATCTTCATTTCTCAATTTATTTTAACGTTTTAAAAACACACAAAATTAATTAGTTCACATTGTAGTAATACAGAAATACATATATCTCGACCAAAAAAATAAAAATTAAATCATAAGAATATAAAAGAACCAAGAGAACAATAATCATATTTTATTATTTTCCCTCGTGTTTTTATTTATGTCTCTTTTATTTTTTTCCTATTAAAACTAAGCATGATGATTATATTTTAATAGTAGCTATATAAATTATATTAATAGAGTATTAACTTTAGGAAAAGCCTCAGTTTGCTTAATATAATTTAAATGACTTACCATATAATAATTTTAGTTCATCTATTTATATTAATAGATGAATTAAATAAAAGTTTCTTGATTAATATAATTTTAAATAATTTACCATAAAAAATAAGTTTTAAAATATAAAAGTATTTTAATCATTTCTAAAAGTGATAAATCATCTATGATATCACATTGTCATTGGAAAATGATTGAATGTTTTTAAAATTATATATTTGACTGTTTCACATTCATTTGACATATTCTTAGAATATATATATAGCGAATGAGTGAATTTAATTAATATTATTAGGTTTAGATTAATTATTTTTCTGAAATATATTATTTATTGTATTCAATACTAATATAAATATATTAAAAATCATTTTTATAATTTCTTATGTAACATCATATGTATTTATATGTATATTATCACTTTATATAATGTAATTTATGATATTTAATTTATTTCTATAAATAAATTATGTTACTTCATCTATATTTAAGAAGTTCAGTTGTTTGTCTGGAAACATAGATTAAATTAAGTAATTTTATGATTAGTTTCCTTTTAAAAACTTTAATTAAATAAATAAAAATGAAAACCAACAACTAATAAAATCTAATCTATTAAAATTGAAGTACAAATAGGAAATAACCCTTGATTTTTATCTAACATTTACAAAGAATGCCACTGATATTATACTTGCATCCAAACATCTAAACATTGATTATTAATAAGAAAAAAATAATTCTGGACTAAACCCATTAACAATCTTTGTAATTGGAATTCAAAACTTCATAAAAAAAATGTATATGTGGTTTCCAATTTTTTATAATAAAAACAGAATTATATATAGAACATTAAATTAGTTTTATTTTTATTCATATTCATATAAACTACCAACTATATTTGAACTATAAAAAGATAATAATGTTAATAATTTTTGTTTATAATCCGAACTTATTCATTTACAATAATAAAATCAAGTAACTTTCCATAACAATTTAATGACTAAAATACATATTAATCTAAACTATTAAAACTAAAGTACAAATTTGAAATAACCTTTATTCACCTATAATATTACGAGTCCATGCCACTAGACTAAACCGTGTCTAACACTTAAATCAAACCAGTTACCTTTAATTTAAAAATTAACTAAACATTACGCCTAAACCAGTAATATATAAACGGGCAATTCTCCTATATAGCCCTTTTTAAGTTTATATTCCAAAAAGAGCACCTCAAAGTTTCTATCTCAAAAATAGCCCCTTTTGTCTACAAATACATTAAAAAAAAAAAACTTCTCGCGATAAAATCTCGAAAACACAGAGACGGCGATAAATACAGAGACGTCGATAAGCACGGAGACGGCGACCAAAAGAACAGAGACGGCGACGAGGGCGACGGTGACGAAATCCCGGCGACGGTAAACCTCCTCAATTTCAAACTGAAAATGATAAGAAACTGAAATTAGGGTCTTTGAATTTGGTATTTGAAAATAAAATTAGGGTTACGAGCCTAACAAAGAGCAATATGTAAGATCGAAGACACTAATTTTCAATTTCAAAAACCAATTCGGGATTTGAGGAAAACATTTGTCAATTTTTAGGATAGGGGTTCCTTATTTTTTGTTAATGACAAGCTCTTTTTACACAGGAAAATAAACAAACAATGGGAGACTCTTTCCCTATGAGATTGGCACTTCCTCCATTGAAATATAAATTTGGGTCAGAACCGCAGCAGGCAGTAACAATTAACCAATTCTCAAATGTTGGTTACATCGATATTGTCAAGGACCTTCTCAAAGCTGAAGAATTCCAGAGAATCAGGAACAGTTTCATTGGGCCTCTTATAAAACTTAGTGAGAGGCATTTGCAGTTATCTGGAAAAATAATTCATGCCTTGCTAACCAGAAGCTTGTTGACAGTAAAGGAGAACGAGTTACTGTTTCATTTTGGAGGCCAGCTTCTTAGATTCTCAATTCAAGAATTCCATATGATGACTGGGTTGAGATGTATTGAAGAAGAAGAAAAACAACAGAACAGCACAGAGAACTACAACTGGAACTTCCTTGAAGGTAGCCACAAACTAGAGGACGTAAAACGCAGCTGGCTAAAACAAAAGAAAACTCTTATGATGAGAGGTTTGCCTGTCAATGCTACTGCTTATTGAGAGCATCCTGCTACAAAGGAATGCATACTACAAGTCCCCTCAGGAAAATGTGAAGAGAGCAAAAAGTGT
>CAJHQQ010005251.1:0-18712 GCA_905132885.1 Moricandia moricandioides
TTGAATCAATATCATTGGATTTATGATGAAGAAGTTATCCCACTTTTAACCGAAGTGATTCCAGTTTGCCCTGTTTGGAGAGTTGGCCAACTTCTTTTTTGATACTAATAAAAACCAGAATGAATCACGATGTAAGAAGATTGATTTGGACTCATAAATCAGTTTAGAATCACCCTGGAATTTTGAATCAAGATCATAGGAGTTATGAAGAAGAAGTTGTCCCACTTTTAACCGAAGTGAGTCTAGTTTACCCTGTTTGGAGATTTGGAAATATCTTCTTGATTCTAATCAAACCAGAATGAATCAAGATGAATAAGCTTTATTTGGACTCATATATCATGATAATCACCCTGAGTTGAATCAATATCATTGGAGTTATGATGAAGAAGTTATCCCACTTTTAACCGAAGTGATTCCAGTTTATCCTGTTTGGAGATTTGACAATTTATTCTTGATACTAATAAAACCAGAATGATCACGATGTAGGAAGCTTGATTTGGACTCATTAATCAGTGTATAGTCACCCTGAAGTTGAATCAAGATAATAGGAGTTATGATGAAGAAGTTATCCCACTTTTAACCGAAGTGACTCCAGTTTACCATGTTTGGAGATTTTGGCAATTTCTTCTAATTCTAATCAAACCAGAATGAATCAAGATGTAAGAAGCTTTATTTGTACTCATAAATCAGTGTAGAATCATCCTGAATTTGAATCAATATCATAGGAGTTATGATGAAGAAGTTATCCCACTTTTAACCGAAATGACTCCAGTTTACCCTGTTTGGAGATTTGACAATTTCTTCTTGATAAAAATAAAACCAGAATGAATCTCGATGTAAGAAAATTAATTTGGACTCATAAATAAGTTTAGAAGCATCCTGAAGTTGAATCAATATCATTAGAGTTATGATGAAGAAGTTATCCCACTTTTAACCGAAGTGATTCCAGTTTACCCTGTTTGGAGATTTGGCAATTTCTTCTTGATTCTAATAAAACCAGAATGAATCAAGATGTATGAAGCTTGATTTGGACTCATAAGTCGGTGTAGAATCATCCTGAAGTTGAATCAATATCATTGGACTTATGATGAAGAAGTTATCCCACTTTTAACCGAAGTGATTCCAGTTTGTCCTGTTTGGAGAGTTGGCAATTTCTTCTTGATACTAATAAAACCAGAATGAATCAAGATGTAAGAAGCTTTATTTGGACTCATAAATCGGTGTATAATTATCTTGAAGTTGAATCAATATCATTGGACTTATGATGAAGAAGTTATCCCACTTTTAACTGAAGTGATTCCAGTTTGTCCTGTTTGGAGATTTGGCAATTTATTCTTGATACTAATAAAACCAGAATGAATCACGATGTAAGAAGCTTGATTTGGACTCATTAATCAGTGTAGAATCACCCTGAATTTGAATCAAGATCATAGGAGTTATGAAGAAGAAGTTATCCCACTTTTAACCGAAGTGACTCCAGTTTACCCTGTTTGGAGATTTGGCAATATCTTCTTGATTCTAATCAAAACCAGAATGAATCAAGATGAAAGAAGCTTGTTTTGGACTCATAAATCAGTGGATAATCACTCTGAAGTTGAATCAATATCATTGGAGTTATGATGAAGAAGTTATCCCACTTTTAACCGAAGTGATTCCAGTTTGCCCTGTTTGGAGAGTTGGCAATTTCTTCTTGATACTAATAAAACCAGAATGAATCACGATGTAAGAAGCTTGATTTGGAATAATAAATCAGTATAGAATTATCCGGAAGTTGAATCAATATCATTCGAGTTATGATGAAGAAGAAGTTATCCCACTTTTAACCGAAGTGATTCCAGTTTGCCCTATTTGTAGATTTGGTAATTTCTTCTTGATACTAATAAAACCAGAATGAATCACGATGTAAGAAGCTTGATTTGTACTCATAAATCAGTGTAGAACCACCCTGAAGTTGAAGCAAGATCATAGGAGTTATGATGAAGATGTTATTCCACTTTTAGCGGAAGTGATTCCAGTTTACCCTGTTTGGAGATTTGGCAATTTCTTCTTGATTCTAATCAAACCAGAATGAATCACGATGTAAGAAGCTTGATTTGGAGCCATAAATAAGTTTATAATCACCCTGAATTTGAATCAAGATCATAGGAGTTATGATGAAGAAGTTATCCCACTTTTAACCGAAGTGACTCCCGTTTACCATTTTTGGAGATTTGGCAATTACTTCTTGATTCTAATCAAAATAGAATGAATAAAGATGTAAGAAGCTTGATTTGGACTCATAAATCACTGTAGAATCATCCTGAAGTTGAATCAATATCATTGGAGTTATGATGAAGAAGTTATCCCAGTTTTAACCGAAGTGATTCCATTTTGCCCTATTTGGAGATTTGACAATTTCTTCTTAATTCTAATCAAAACCATAATGAATCAAGATGTATGAGGCTTGACTTGGACTCATAAATCGGTGTAGAATCATCCTGAATTTGAATCAATATCATTTGAGTTATGATAAAGATCTTATTCTAGTTTTAATAGAAGTGATTCCAGTTTACCCTTTTTGGAGATTTGGCAATTTCTTCTTGATTCTAATCAAACAAGAATGAATCAAGATGTAAGAAGTTTTATTTGGACTCAAAAATCAGTGGATAATCACCCAAAAGTTGAATCAATATCATAGGAGTTATGATGAAGATGTTATTCCACTTTTAACCGAAGTGATTCCAGTTTACCCTGTTTGGAGATTTGTCAATTTCTTCTTGATTCTAATCAAAACAGAAATAATCAAGATTTGAGAATCTTGATTTGGACTCATCAATAAGTTTAGAATCATCCTGAAGTTGAATCAATATCAAAGTCGGATAACTTCTTCATCATAACTCCTATGATCTTGATTCAACTTCAGGGTGATTCTACACTGATTTATGAGTCCAAATCAAGCTTCTTACATCGTGATTCATTCTCGTTTTATTTGTATCAAGAAGAAATTGCCAAATCTCCAAACAGGATAAACTGGAATCACTTCAGTTAAAAGTGAGATTACTACTTCATCATAACTCCAATGATATTGATTCAACTCCAGGGTGATTCTACACTGATTAATGAGTCCAAATCAAGCTTCTTACATCGTGATTCATTCTGGTTTTATTAGTATCAAGAATAAATTGCCAATTCTCCAAACAGGGTTAACTGGGACCACTTCGGTTAAAAGTGGGATCACTTCTTCATCATAAGTCCAATGATATTGATTCAACTTCAGGATGATTCTACACTGACTTATGAGTCCAAATCAAGATTATTACATCTTGATTCATTCTGGTTTGATTATAATCAAGAAGAAATTGCCAAATCTCCAAACATGGTAAACTGGAATCACTTCGGTTAAAAGTGGAATAATATCTTCATCATAACTCCTATGATCTTGATTCAACTTCAGGGTGATTCTACACTGATTTATGATTCCGAATCAAACTTCTTACATTGTGATTCATTCTGTTTTTGTTAGTATCAATAAGAAATTGCCAACTCTCCAAACAGGGAAACTGGAATCACTTCGGTTAAAAGTGGAATAACTTCTTCATCATAACTCCAATGATATTGATTCAACTTCAGGGTGATTATCCACTGATTTATGAGTCCAAATAGAGCTTCTTACATCGTGATTCATTCTGGTTTTATTAGTATCAAGAATAAATTACCAAATCTCGAAACAGGGTTAACTGGGATCACTTCGGTTAAAAGTGGGATAACTTCTTCATCATAAGTCCAATGATATTGATTCAACTTCAGGATGATTCTAAACTGACTTATGAGTCCAAATCAAGATTATTACATCTTGATTCATTCTGGTTTGATTAGAATCAAGCAGAAATTTCCAAATCTCCAAACAGGGTAAACTGGAATCACTTCGGTTAAAAGTGGAATAACATCTTCATCATAAATCCTATGATCTTGATTCAACTTCAGGGTGATTCTACACTTATTTATGAGTCCAAATCAAGCTTCTTACATCATGATTCATTCTGGTTTTATTAGTATCAAGAAGTAATTGTCAAATTTCCAAACAGGGTAAATTGGAATCACTTCAGTTAAAAGTGGGATAACTTCTTCATCATAACTCCAATGATATTGATTCAACTTCAGGGTGATTATCCACTGATTTATGAATCCAAATAAAGCTTCTTACATCTTGATTCATTCTGGTTTGACTAGAATCAAGAAGAAATTGCCAAATCTCCAAACAGGGTAAACTGGAGTCACTTCGGTTAAAAGTGGAATAACATCTTCATCATAACTCCTATGATCTTGATTCAAATTCAGTGTGATTCTAAACTGATTTATGAGTCCAAATCAAGCTTCTTACATCGTGATTCATTCTGGATTTATTAGTATCAAGAAGAAATTGCCAACTCTCCAAACAGGGCAAACTGGAATCACTTCGGTTAAAAGTGGGATAACTTCTTCATCATAAGTCTAATGTTATTGATTCAACTTCAGGATTATTATACTCTGATTTATGAGTCTAAATCAAGCTTCTTACGTCTTGATTCATTCTGGTTTGATTAGAATCAAGAAGAAATTGCCAAATCTCCAAACAGGTATACTGGAATCACTTCGGTTAAAAGTGGGATAACTTCGTCATCATAACTCTTATGATCTTGATTCAACTTCAGAGTGATTATACACTAATTAATGAGTACAAATCAAGCTTCTTACATCGTGATTCATTCTGGATTTATTAGTATCAAGAATAAATTTCCAAATCTCCAAACATGGCAAACTGGAATCACTTCAGTTAAAAGTGGGATAACTTCTTCATCATAAGTCGAATGCTATTGATTTAACTTCAGGATTATTCTACACTGATTTATTAGTCCAAATCAAGATTCTTACATCTTGATTCATTCTGGGTTGATTAGAATCAAGAAGAAATTACCAAATCTCCAAACAGGGTAAACAGGAATCACTTCGGTAAACATCTTCATCATAACTCCTATGAAATTGATTCAACTTCAGGATGATTATCCACTGATTTATGAGTCAAAATAAAGCTTCTTACATCTTGATTCATTCTGGTTTGATTAGAATCAAGAAGAAATTTCCAAATCTCCAAACAGGGTAAACTGGAGTCACTTCGGTTAAAAGTGGGATAACTTCTTCATCATAACTCCTATGATCTTGATTCAACTTCAGGGTGATTATAAACTGATTTATGAGTCCGAATCAAGCTTCTTACATCGTGGTTCATTCTTGTTTTATTAGTATCAAGAAGAAATTGCTAAATCTCCAAATAGGGTAAACTGGAATCACTTCGGTTAAAAGTGGGATAACTTCTTCATCATAACTTCAATGATATTGATTCAACTTCAGGATGATTCTCCACTGATTTATGAGTCCAAATAGAGCGTCTTAAATCTTGATTCATTCTGGTTTGATTAGAACCAAGAAGAAATTGCCAAATCTCCAAACAAGATAAACTGGCATCACTTCGGTTAAAAGTGGGATAACTTCTTCATCATAGGTCCAATGATATTGATTCAACTTCAGGATGATTCTACACTGATTTATGAGTCCAAATCAAGCTTCTTACATCGTGATTCATTCTGGTTTTGTTAGTATCAAGAAGAAATTGCCAACTCTCCAAACAGGGCAAACTGGAATCACTTCGGTTAAAAGTGGGATAACTTCTTCATCATAACTCCGATGATATTGATTCAAATTCAGGGTGATTATATACTGATTAATGAGTCCAAATAAATCTTCTTACATCGTGATTCATTCTAGTTTTATTAGTATCAAGAATAAATTGCCAAATCTCCAAACAGGATTAACTGAGATCACTTCGGTTAAAAGTGGGATAACTTCTTTAGGATGATTCTACACTGATTTAAGAGTCTAATTCAAGATTCTTACATCTTGATTCATTCTGGTTTGATTAGAATCAAGAAGAAATTGCCAAATCTCCAAACAGGGTAAACTGGAATCACTTCGGTTAAAAGTGGAATAACATCTTCATCATAACTCCTATGATATTGATTCAACTTTAGGGTGATTATCCACTGATTTATGAGTCCAAATAAATCTTCTTACATCTTGATTCATTCTGGTTTGATTAGAATAAAGAAGAAATTGCCAAATCTCCAAACAGGGTAAACTGGAGTCACTTTGATTAAAAGTGGGATAACTTCTTCATCATAACTCCTATGATCTTGGCTTCAACTTCAGGGAGGTTCTACACTGATTTGTAAGTCCAAATCAAGCTTCTTACATCGTGATTCATTCTGTTTTATTAGTGTCAAGAATAAATTGTCAAATCTCCAAATAGGACAAACTGGAATCACTTCGGTTAAAAAGTGGGATAACTTCTTCATCATAACTCCAATGATATTGATTTAACTTCAGGGTGATTATCCACTGATTTATGAATCCAAATAAAGCTTCTTACATCTTGATTCATTCTGGTTTGACTAGAATCAAGAAGAAATTTCCAAATCTCCAAACAGGGTAAACTGTGGAGTCCACTTTCGTTAAAAGTGGAATAACATCTTCATCATAACTCCCTATGATCTTGGATTCAAATTCAGTGTGATTCTAACCTGATTTATGTGTCCAAATCAGCTTCGTTACATCGTGATTCATTCTGGATTTATAGTATCAAGAATGAATTGCCACTCTCCAAAAAACAGGGCAAACTGAGACTCACTTCGGTTAAAAAAGTGGTGATAACTTCTTCATCATAAGTCCTATTGTTATTGATTCAAACCTTCAGGATTACTTATACCTCTGATTTATGAGTCTAAAAATCATAGGCTTCTTACGTCTTGATTCATTCTGGTTTGATTAGAATCAAGAAGAAATTGGTCAAATCTCCAAACAGGATATACTGGAATCACTTCGGTTAAAAGTGGGGATAACTTCGTGCCATCATAACTTCTTATGATCTTGATTCCAACTTCAGATTATTATACACTAATTAATGAGTACCAAATCAAGCTCTTACATCGTGATTCATTCTGGATTTATTAGATCAAGAATAAATTGTCCAAATCTCCAACATGGCAAACTGGAATCCACTTCATCGTTAAAAGTGGGGATAACTTCTTCATCATAAAGCTCGAAATCGCCTATTGATTTAACCTTCAGGATTTTTCTAACACTGATTTATTAAGTCCAAATCAAGATTCTTACATCTTGATTCATTCTGGGTCTGATTAGAAATCCAAAGAAGGAGAATTACCAAATCTCCAAACGCAGGGTAACACAGGAATCACTCGGGTAAACCATCTTCATCATAAACCCTATGAAATTGATTCAACTTCAAGGATGATATCCACTGATTTATGAGTCAAAAATAAAAGGCTTCTTACATCTTGATTCATTCTGTTTGATTAGAATCAAGAAAAATTCCAAATCTCTCAACAGGGTAACTGGAGTCACTTCGGTTAAAAGTGGGGATAACTCTTCCATCATACTCCTAATGATCTTGGATTCCACTTCAGGGTGATTATAAACTTGATTTATTGAGTCCGAATCAAGCTCTTACATCGTGATTCATTCTGGATTTATTAGTATCAAGAATAAATTGCCAAATCTCCAAACAGGGCAAATTGGAATCACTTCGGTTAAAAGTGGGATTACTTCTTCATCATCAGTCCAATGCTATTGATTCAACTTCAGGATTATTCTACACTGATTTATTAGTCCAAATCAAGATTCTTACATCTTGATTCATTCTTGTTTGATTAGAATCAAGAAGAAATTGTCAAATCTCCAAACAGGGTAAACTGGAATCACTTCGGTTAAAAGTGGAATAACTCTTCATCATAGCCATGATATTGATTAACTTCAGGATTTCCACTGATTTATGAGTCGAAATAAAGCTTCTTACATCTTGATTCATTCTGGTTTGATTAGAATCAAGAAGAAATTGCCAAATCTCCAAATATGGTAAACTGGAGTCACTTCGGTTAAAAGTGGGATAACTTTTTCATCATAATCCAATGATATTGATTCAACTTCAGGATGATTCTACACTGATTTATGAGTCCAAATCAATATTCTTACATCTTTATTCATTCTGGTTTGATTAGAATCAAGAAGAAATTGCCAAATCTCCGAACAGGGTAAAATGAAATCACTTCGTTTAAAAGTGGAATAACATCTTCATCATAACTCCTATGATATTGATTCAACTTCAGGATGATTATCCACTGCTTTATGAGTCCAAAGAAAGCTTCTTAGATCTTGATTCATTCTGGTTTTATTAGATTTAAGAAGAAATTGCGAAATCTCCAAACAGGGTAAACTGGAGTCACTTCGATTAATAGTGGGATAACTTCTTCATCATAACTCCTATGATCTTGATTCAACTTCAGGATGATTATCCACTGATTTGTGAGTCCAAAGAAAGCTTCTTACATCTTGATTCATTCTGGTTTTATTAGTATCAAGAAGAAATTGTCAAATCTCCAAACAGGATAAACTGGAGTCACTTCGTTTAAAGTGGGATAACTTCTTCGCATAACTCCTATGATCTTGATTCAACTTCAGGATGATTCTTCACTGATTTATGAGTCCAAATAGAGATTTTACATCTTGATTCATTCTGGTTTGATTAGAACCAAGAAGAAATTGCCAAATCTCCAAACAGGTATACTGGAATCACTTTGGTTAAAAGTGGGATGACTTCTTCATCATAACTCCTATGATCTTGATTCTACTTCAGGGTGATTCTAAGCTGATTTATGAGTCCAAATAAAGATTCTTACATCGTGATTAAATCTGGTTTTATTTGTAGCAAGAAGAAATTGCCAAATCTTCAAACAGGGTAAACTGGAATCACTTCGGTTAAAAGTGGCATAACTTCTTCATCATAACTCCAATGATATTGATTCAACTCCACGGTGATTATACACTGATTAATGAGTCCAAATCAAGCTTCTTACATCGTGATTCATTCTAGTTTTATTAGTATCAAGAATAAATTGCCAATTCTCCAAACATGGTTAACTGAGATCACTTCGGTTAAAACTGGGATAACTTCTTTATCATAAGTACAATGATATTGATTCAACTTCAGGATGATTCTACACTGATTTATGAGTCAAAATCAAGTTTCTTACATCTTGATTCAGTCTGGTTTGATTAGAATGAAGAAGAATTTGTCAAATCTCCAAACAGGGTAAACTGGAATCACTTCGGTTAAAAGTGGAATAACATCTTCATCATAACTCTTATGATATTGATTCAACTTCAGGGTGATTATCCACTGATTTATGAGTCCAAATAAAGCTTCTTACAACGTGATTCATTCTGGTTTTAGTAGTATCAAGAAGAAATTGCCAAATCTCCAAATAGGGCAAACTGGAATCACTTCGGTTAAAAGTGGGATAACTTCTTCATCATAACTCCAATGATATTGATTCAACTTCAGGATGATTCTATACTGATTTATTAGTCCAAATCAAGCTTCTTACATCTTGATTCATTCTGTTTTGATTAGAATCAAGAAGATATTGCCAAATCTCCAAACAGGGTAAACTGGAGTCACTTCGGTTAAAAGTGGGATAACTTCTTCATCATAACTCCTATGATCTTGATTCAACTTCAGGGTGATTCTAAACTGATTTATGAGTCCAAATCAAGCTTCTTACATCGTGATTCATTCTGGTTTTATTAGTATTAAGAAGACATTGCCAACTCTCCAAACATGGCAAACTGGAATCACTTCGGTTAAAAGTGGGATAACTTCTTCATCATAACTCCAATGATATTGATTCAACTTCAGGGTGATTATCCACTGATTTTTGAGTCAAAATAGAGCTTTTTACATCTTGATTCATTCTGGTTTGATTAGAATCAAGAAGAAATTGCCAAATCTCCAAAAAGGGTAAACTGGAATCACTTCGGTTAAAAGTGAAATAACATCTTCATAATAACTCCTATGATATTGATTCAACTTCAGGGTGATTATCCACTGATTTATGAGTCCAAATAAAGCTTCTTACATCTTGATTCATTCTATTTTGATTAGAATCAAGAAGAAAGTGCCAAATCTCCAAAAAGGGTACACTGGAGTCACTTCGGTTAAAAGTGGGATAACTTCTTCATCACAACGCCTATGATCTTGATTCAACTTCAGAGTGATTATAAACTGATTTATGAGTCCAAATCAAGCTTCTTACATCGTGATTCATTCTTGTTTGATTAGAATCAAGAATAAATTACCAAATCTCCAAACATGGCAAACTGGAATCACTTCGGTTAAAAGTGGAATAACATCTTCATCATAACTCCAATGATATTGATTCAACTTCAGGGTGATTATCCACTGATTTATGATTCCAAATAAATCTTCATACATATTGATTCATTCTGGTTTGACTAGAATCAAGAAGAAATTGTCAAATCTCTAAATAGGGTAAACTGGAGTCACTTTGTTTAAAAGTGGGATAACTTCTTCATCATAACTCCAATGATATTGATTCAACTTCAGGGTGACTCTACACTGATTAATGAGTTCAAATCAAGCTTCTTACGTATTGATTCATTCTGGTTTGATTAGAATCAAGAAGAAATTGCCAAATCTCCAAAAAGGTATACTCGAATCACTTCGGTTAAAAGTGGGATAACTTCTTCTTCATAACTCCTATGATCTTGATTCAACTTCAGGGTGACTCTACACTGATTAATGAGTTCAAATCAAGCTTCTTACATTGTGATTCATTCTGGTTTTTTTAGTATCAAGAATAAATTGTCAAATCTCCAAACAGGGCAAACTGGAATCACTTCGGTTAAAAGTGGGATAACTTCTTCATCATAAGTCCAATGATATTTATTCAACTTCAGGATGATTCTACACTGATTAATGAGTCCAAATCAAGATTACTACATCTTGATTCATTTTGGTTTGATTAAAATCAAGAAGAAATTGCCAACTTTCCAAACAGGATAAACTGGAATCACTTCGGTTAAAAGTTGAATAACATCTTCATCATAACTCCTAAGATATTGATTCAACTTCAGGATGATTATCCACTGATTTATGAGCCCAAATCAAGATTCTTTCATCTTGATTCATTCTGGTTTGATTAGAATCAAGAAGAAAGTGCCAAATCTCCAAACAGGATAAACTGGAGTCACTTCGGTTAAAAGTGGGATAACTTCTTCATCATAACTCATATGATCTTAATTAAACTTCAGGGTGATTATAAACTTATTTATGAGTCCAAATCAAGCTTCTTACATCGTGTTTTATTCTTGTTTTATTAGTATAAAGAATAAATTGTCAAATCTCCAAACAGGGCAAACTGGAATTACTTCAGTTAAAAGTGGGATAAATTCTTCATCATAAGTCCAATGATATTGATTTAACTTCAGGATGATTCTACACTGATTTATGAGTCCAAATCAATATTCTTACATCTTTATTCATTCTGGTTTGATTAGAATCAAGAAGAAATTGCCAAATCTCCAAACAGGGTAAACTGGAATCACTTCGGTTAAAAGTGGAATAACATCTTCATCATAACTCCTATGATATTGATTCAACTTCAGGATGACTATCCACTTATTTATGAGTCCAAATAGAGCTTCTTACATCTTGATTCATTCTGGTTTGATTAGAATCATGAAGAAATTGTCAAATCTCCAAACAGGGTACACTGGAGTCACTTCGGTTAAAAGTTGGATAACTTCTTCATCATATCTCCTATGATCTTGATTCAACATCAGGGTGATTATAAACTGATTTATGATTCCAAATCAAGCTTCTTACATCGTGGTTTATTCTTGTTTTATTTGTATCAAGAAAAATTGCCAAATCTCCAAACAGGGTAAACTGGAATCACTTCGGTTAAATGTGACATAACTTCTTCATCATAACTCCAAGGAAATTGATTCAACTCCAGGGTGATTCTACACTGATTAATGAGTCCAAATCAAGCTTCTTACATCGTGATTCATTCTGGTTTTATTAGTAACAATGAATAAATTGTCAAATCTCCAAACAGGGTTAACTGGGATCAATTCGGTTAAAAGTGGGATAACTTCTTCATCATAAGTCCAATGATATTGATTCAACTTCAGGATGATTCTACACTGATTTATGAGTCCAAATAAAGATTATTACATCTTGATTCATTCTGGTTTGATTAGAATCAAGAAGAAATTGCCAAATCTCCAAACAGGATAAACTGGAATCACTTCGGTTAAAACTGGAATAACAGCTTCATCATAACTCCTATGATATTGATTTAACTTCAGGGTGATTATCCACTGTTTTATGAGTCCAAATAAAGCTTCTTACATCTTGATTCATTCTGGTTTGATTAGAATCAAGAAGAAATTTCCAAATCTCCAAACAGGGTAAACTGGAGTCACTTCGGTTAAAAGTGGGATAACTTCTTCATCATAACTCCTATGATCTTGATTCAACTTCAGGGTGATTCTACACTGATTTATGATTCCGAATCAAACTTCTTACATCGTGATTCATTCTGTTTTTGTTAGTATCAATAAGAAATTTCCAACTCTCTAAACAGGGAAACTGGAATCACTTCGGTTAAAAGTGGAATAACTTCTTCATCATAACTCCTATGATCTTGATTCAACTTCAGGTTGATTCTACATGGATTAATGAGTCCAAATCAAGCTTCTTACATCGTGATTCATTCTGGTTTTATTAGTATCAAGAATAAATTGCCAAATCTCCAATCAGGACAAATTGGAATCACTTCGGTTAAAAGTGGGATAACTTTTTCATCATAAATCCAATGATATTGATTTAACTTCAGGATGATTCTACACTGATTTATGAGTCCAAATCAATATTCTTATATCTTTATTCATTCTGGTTTGATTAGAATCAAGAAGAAATTGCCAAATCTCTAAACAGGGTAAACTAGAATCACTTCGGTTAAAGGTGGAATAACATCTTCATCATAACTCCTATGATATTGATTCAACTTCAGGGTGATTATCCACTGATTTACGAGTCCAAATAAAGCTTCTTACATCTTGATTCATTCTGGTTTGATTAGAATCAAGAAGAAATAGCCAAATCTCCAAACAGGGTAAACTGGAGTCACTTCGGTTAAAAGTGGGATAACTTCTTCATCATAACTCCAATGATATTTGATTGAACTTTAGGATAATTCTATACTGATTTATGAGTCCAAATGAAGCTTCTTACATCATGATTCATTCTGGTTTTATTAGTATCAAGAAGAAATTGCCAAATCTCCAAATAGGGCAAACTGGAATCACTTCAGTTAAAAGTGGGATAACTTCTTCATCATAAACTCCAATGATATTGATTCAACTCCAGGGTGATTCTACACTGATTATGAGTCCAAATCAAGTTCTTACATCGTGATTCATTCTGGTTTTATTAGTATCAAGAATAAATTGTCAAATCTCCAAACAGGGTTAACTAGGATCACTTCGGTTAAAAGTGGGATAACTTCTTCATCATAACTCCAATGATATTGATTCAACTTCAGGATGATTCTAATCTGATTTATGAGTCCAAATCAAGATTCTTACATCTTGATTTATTCTGGTTTGATTAGAATCAAGAAGAAATTGCCAAATCTCCAAACAGGGTAAACTGGAATCACTTCGGTTAAAAGTGGAATAACTTCTTCATCATAACTCCTATGATCTTGATTCAACTTCAGGTTGATTCTACACGTATTAATGAGTCCAAATCAAGATTCTTACATCGTGATTCATTCTGGTTTTATTAGTATCAAGAATAAATTACCAAATCTCCAATCAGGGCAAATTGGAATCACTTCGGTTAAAAGTGGGATAACTTTTTCATCATAAATCCAATGATATTGATTTAACTTCAGGATGATTCTACACTGATTTATGAGTCCAAATCAATATTCTTATATCTTTATTCATTCTGGTTTGATTAGAATCAAGAAGAAATTGCCAAATCTCCAAACAGGGTAAAATGGAATCACTTCGGTTAAAAGTGGAATAACATCTTCATCATAACTCCTATGATATTGATTCAACTTCAGGATGATTATCCACTGATTTATGAGTCCAAAGAAAGCTTCTTACATCTTGATTCTTTCTGGTTTGATTAGAATCAAGAAGAAATTGCCAAATCTCCAAACAGGGTACACTGGAGTCACTTCGGTTAAAAGTGGGATAACTTCTTCATCATATCTCCTATGATCTTGATTCAACATCAGGGTGATTATAAACTGATTTATGAGTCCAAATCAAGCTTCTTACACCGTGTTTTATTCTTTTTTTATTTGTATCAAGAAGCAATTGCCAAATCTCCAAACAGGGTAAACTGGAATCACTTCGGTTAAATGTGGCATAACTTTTTCATCATAACTCCAATGATATTGATTCAACTCCAGGATAATTCTATACTTATTAATGAGTCCAAATCAAGCTTATTACATCGTGATTCATTCTGGTTTTATTAGTAACAATGAATAAATTGTCAAATCTCCAAACAGGGTTAACTGGGATCACTTCGGTTAAAATTGGGATAACTTCTTCATCATAAGTCCAATGATATTGATTCAACTTCAGGATTATTCTACACTGATTTATGAGTCCAAATCAATATTATTACATCTTTATTCATTCTGGTTTGATTAGAATCAAGAAGAAATTGCCAAATCTCCAAACAGGGTAAACTGGAATCACTTCGGTTAAAAGTGGAATAACATCTTCATCATAACTCCTATGATATTGATTCAACTTCAGGGTGATTATCCACTGTTTTATGAGTCCAAATAAAGCTTCTTACATCTTGATTTATTCTGGTTTGATTAGAATCAAGAAGAAATTGTCAAATCTCCAAACATGGCAAACTGGAGTCAGTTCGGTTTAAAGTGGATAACTTCTTCATAATAACTCCTATGATCTTGCTTCAACTTCAGGGTGGTTCTACACTGATTTATGAGTCCAAATCAAGCATCTGACATCGTGATTCATTATGGTTTTATTAGTATCAAGAAGAAATTGCCAAATCTCCAAACAGGATAAACTGGAATCACTTCGGTTAAAAGTGGCATAACTTCTTCATCATAACTCCAATGATATTGATTCAACTCCAGGGTGATTATACACTGATTAATGAGTCCAAATAAATCCTCTTACATCGTGATTCATTCTGGTTTTATTAGTATCAAGAATAAATTGTCAAATCTCCAAACAGGGTTAACTAGGATCACTTCGGTTAAAAGTGGGATAACTTCTTCATCATAACTCCAATGATATTGATTCAACTTCAGGATGATTCTAATCTGATTTATGAGTCCAAATCAAGATTCTTACGTCTTGATTCATTCTTATTTGATTAGAATCAAGAAGAAATTGCCAAATCTCCAAAAAGGTATACTCGAATCACTTCGGTTAAAAGTGGGATAACTTCTTCTTCATAACTCCTATGATCTTGATTCAACTTCAGGGTGACTCTACACTGATTAATGAGTCCAAATCAAGCTTCTTACATTGTGATTCATTCTGGTTTTTTTAGTATCAAGAATAAATTGTCAAATCTCCAAACAGGGACAACTGGAATCACTTCGGTTAAAAGTGGGATAACTTCTTCATCATAAGTCCAATGATATTGATTCAACTTCAGGATGATTCTACACTGATTTATGAGTCCAAATCAAGATTATTACATCTTGATTTATTCTGGTTTGATTAGAATCAAGAAGAAATTGCCAAATCTCCAAACAGGGTAAACTTGAATCACTTCTGTTAAAAGTGGAATAACTTCTTCATCATAACTCCTATGATCTTGATTCAACTTCAGGTTGATTCTACACGGATTAATGAGTCCAAATCAAGATTCTTACATTGTGATTCATTCTGGTCTTATTAGTATCAAGAATAAATTACCAAATCACCAATCAGGGCAAATTGGAATCACTTCGGTTAAAAGTGGGATAACTTTTTCATCATAAATCCAATGATATTGATTTAACTTCAGGATGATTCTACACTGATTTATGAGTCCAAATCAATATTCTTACATCTTTATTCATTCTGGTTTGATTAGAATCAAGAAGAAATTGCCAAATCTCCAAACAGGGTAAACTGGAATCACTTCGGTTAAAAGTGGAATAACATCTTCATCATAACTCCTATGATATTGATTCAACTTCAGGATGACTATCCACTTATTTATGAGTCCAAATAGAGCTTCTTACATCTTGATTCATTCTGGTTTGATTAGAATCATGAAGAAATTGTCAAATCTCCAAACAGGGTACACTGGAGTCACTTCGGTTAAAAGTTGGATAACTTCTTCATCATATCTCCTATGATCTTGATTCAACATCAGGGTGATTATAAACTGATTTATGAGTCCAAATCAAGCTTCTTACATCGTGGTTTATTCTTTTTTTATTTGTATCAAGAAGCAATTGCCAAATCTCCAAACAGGGTAAACTGGAATCCCTTCGGTTAAATGTGGCATAACTTTTTCATCATAACTCCAATGATATTGATTCAACTCCAGCGTGATTCTACAATTATTAATGCGTCCAAATCAAGCTTCTTACATCGTGATTCATTCTGGTTTTACTAGTAACAAGGAATAAATTGTCAAATCTCCAAAACAGGGTTAACTAGGATCACTTAGGTTAAAAGTGGGATAACTTCTTCATCATACGTCCAATGATATTGATTCAACTTCAGGATGATTCTAAACTGATTTATGAGTCCAAATCAAGATTCTTACATCTTGATTTATTCTGGTTTGATTAGAATCAAGAAGAAATTGCCAAATCTCCAAACAGGGTAAACTGGAATCACTTCGGTTAAAAGTGGAATAACTTCTTCATCATAACTCCTATGATCTTGATTCAACCTCAGGTTGATTCTACATGGATTAATGAGTCCAAATCAAGATTCTTACATCGTGATTCATTCTGGTTTTATTAGTATCAAGAATAAATTGTCAAATCTCCAAACAGGGTTAACTGGGATAACTTCGGTTAAAATTGGGATAACTTCTTCATCATAAGTCCAATGATATTGATTCAACTTCAGGATTATTCTACACTGATTTATGAGTCCAGATCAAGATTATTAAATCTTGATTCATTCTGGTTTGATTAGAATCAAGAAGAAATTGCCAAATCTTCAAACAGGGTAAACTGGAATCACTTCGGTTAAAAGTGGAATAACATCTTCATCATAACTCCTATGACATTGATTCAACTTCAGGATGATTATCCACTGATTTATGAGTCCAAAGAAAGCTTCTTACATCTTGATTCATTCTGGTTTGATTAGAATCTAGAAGAAATTGCCAAATCTCCAAACAGGGTACACTCGAGTCAGTTTGGTTTAAAGTGGATAACTTCTTCATAATAACTCCTATGATCTTGCTTCAACTTCAGGGTGGTTCTACACTGATTTATGAGTCCAAATCAAGCATCTTACGTCGTGATTCATTCTGGTTTTATTAGTATCAAGAAGAAATTGCCAAATCTCCAAACAGGGTAAACTGGAATCACTTCGGTTAAAAGTGGCATAACTTCTTCATCATAACTCCAATGATATTGATTCAACTCCAGGGTGATTATACACTGATTAATGAGTCCACATCAAGATTCTTACATCGTGATTCATTCTGGTTTTATTAGTATCAAGAATAAATTGTCAAATCTCCAAACAGGGTTAACTGGGATCACTTAGGTTAAAAGTGGGATAACTTCTTCATCATACGTCCAATAATATTGATTCAACTTCAGGATGATTCTAAACTAATTTATGAGTCCAAATCAAGATTCTTAGATCTTGATTTATTCTGGTTTGATTAGAATCAAAAAGAAAATGCCAAATCTTCAAACAGGGTAAACTGGAATCACTTCGGTTAAAAGTGGAATAACTTCTTCATCATAACTCCTATGATCTTGATTCAACTTCAGGTTGATTCTACACGGATTAATGAGTCCAAATCAAGATTCTTACATCGTGATTCATTCTGGTTTTATTAGTATCAAGAATAAATTGTCAAATCTCCAAACAAGGGAAATTGGAATCACTTTGGTTAAAAGTGGGATAACTTTTTCATCGTAAATCATATGATATTGATTTAACTTCAGGATGATTATACACTGATTTATGAGTCCAAATCAATATTCTTATATCTTTATTCATTGTGGTTGATTAGAATCAAGAAGAAAGTGCCAAATCTCCAAACAGGGTAAACTGGAATCACTTCGGTTAAAAGTGGAATAACATCTTCATCATAACTCCTATGATATTGATTCAACTTCAGGATGACTATCCACTTATTTATGAGTCCAAATAGAGCTTCTTACATCTTGATTCATTCTGGTTTGATTAGAATCATGAAGAAATTGTCAAATCTCCAAACAGGGTACACTGGAGTCACTTCGGTTAAAAGTTGGATAACTTCTTCATCATATCTCCTATGATCTTGATTCAACATCAGGGTGATTATAAACTGATTTATGAGTCCAAATAAAGCTTCTTACATCGTTGTTTATTCTTGTTTTATTTGTATCAAGAAGAAATTGCCAAATCTCAAAACAGGGTAAACTAGAATCACTTCGTTAAATGTGGCATAACTTCTTCATCATAACTCCAATGATATTGATTCAACTCCAGGGTGATTCTACACAGATTAATGAGTCTAAATCAATGTTCTTACATCGTGATTAATTCTGGTTTTATTAGTAACAATGAATAA
>CAJHQQ010005252.1:0-18709 GCA_905132885.1 Moricandia moricandioides
TTGATTCATTCTGGTTTGGTTAGAATCAAGAAGAAATTGCCAAATCTCCAAAGAGGGTAAATTGGAGTCAGTTCGATTAAAAGTGGGATAACATCTTCATCATAACTCCTATGATCTTGCTTCAACTTAAGGATGATTCTACACTGATATATGAGTCCAAATCAAGCTTCTTTCATCGTGATTCGTTCTGGTTTTATTAGTATGAAGAAGAAATTGCCAACTCTCCAAACAGGGCAAACTGGAATCACTTCGGTTAAAAGTGGGATAACTTCTTCATCATAACTCCAATGATATTGATTCAACATCAGGGTGATTATCCACTGATTTATGAGTCCAAATAAAGCTTCTTACATCGTGGTTCATTCTTGTTTTATTAGTATCAAGAAGAAATTGCCAAATCACCAAATAGGGCAAACTGGAATCACTTCGGTTAAAAGTGGGATAACTTCTTCATCATAACTCCAATGATATTGATTCAACTTCAGGATGATTCTCCACTGATTTATAAGTCCAAATAGAGCTTCTTACATCTTGATTCATTCTGGTTTTATTAGTTTCAAGAATAAATTGCCAAAACTCCAAACAGGGAAAACTGGAATCACTTCGGTTAAAAGTGGGATAACTTCTTCATCATAAGTCCAATGATATTAATTAAACTTCAGGATGATTCTACACTGATTTATGAGTCCAAATCAAGATTCTTACATTTTGATTCATTCTGGTTTAATTAGAATCAAGAAGAAATTGTCAAATCTCCAAACAGGATAAACTAGAATCACTTCTGTTAAAAGTGGAATAACATCTTCATCATAACTCCTATGATATTAATTTAAATTCAGGATGATTATCCACTGATTTAAGAGTCAAAATAAAGCTTCTTACATCATAACTCCAATTATATTGATTCAACTTCAGGGTGATTATCCACTGATTTATGAGTCCAAATAAAGCTTCTTACATCTTGATTCATTGTGGTTTGATTAGAAACAAGAAGAAATTGCCAAATCTCCAAACAGGATAAACTGGAGTCAGTTTGGTTAAAAGTGGGATAACTTCTTCATCATAACTCCTATGATCTTGATTCAAATTCAGGGTGATTATAAACTGATTTATGAGTCCAAATCAAGCTTCTTACATCGTGATTCATTCTGGTTTTATTAGTATCAAGAAGAAATTGCCAACTCTCCAAACAGGACAAACTGGAATCACTTCGGTTAAAAGTGGGACAACTTCTTCATCATAACTCCAATGATAATGTTTCAACTTCAGGATGATTCTACACTGATTTATGAGTCCAAATCAAGCTTCTTAGGTCTTGATTCATTCTGGTTTGATTAGAATCAAGAAGAAATTCCCAAATCTCCAAACAGGATAAACTGGAATCACTTCGATTAAAAGTGGAATAACATCTTCATCATATCTCCTATGTTATTGATTCAACTTCAGGGTGATTCTACACTTATATATGAGTCCAAATCAAGCTTCTTACATCGTGATTCATTCTGGTTTTATTAGTATCAAGAATAAATTGCCAAATCTCCAAACAGGGCAAACTGGAATCACTTCGGTTAAAAGTGGGATAACTTCTTCATCATAACTCCAATGATATTGTTTCAACTTCAGGATGATTCTACACTGATTTGTGAGTCCAAATTAAGCTTCTTACGTCTTGATTCATTCTGGTTTGATTAGAATCAAGAAGAAGTTCCCAAATCTCCAAAAAGGGTAAACTGGAATCACTTCGATTAAAAGTGGAATAACATCTTTATCATGACTCCTATGATATTGATTCAACTTCAGGATGATTCTACACTGATATATGAGTCCAAATCAAGCTTCTTACATCGTGATTCATTCTGGTTTTATTAGTATCAAGAATAAATTGCTAAATCTCCAAACAGGGCAAACATGAATCACTTCGGTTAAAAGTGGGATAACTTCTTCATCATAACTCCAATGATATTGATTCAACTTCAGGGTGATTCTACACTGATTTATGAGTCCAAATCAAGATTCTTACATATTGATTCATTCTGGTTTGATTAGAATCAAGAAGAAATTGCCAAATCTCCAAACAGGGTAAACTGGAGTCACTTCGATTAAAAGTGGGATAACATCTTCATCATAACTCCTATGATCTTGCTTCAACTTCAGGATGATTCTACACTGATATATGAGTCCAAATCAAGCTTCTTACATCGTGATTCATTCTGGTTTTATTAGTATGAAGAAGAAATTGCCAACTCTCCAAACAGGGCAAACTGGAATCACTTCGGTTAAAAGTGGGATAACTTCTTCATCATAACTCCAATGATATTGATTCAACATCAGGGTGATTATCCACTGATTTATGAGTCCAAATAAAGCTTCTTACATCATGGTTCATTCTTGTTTTATTAGTATCAAGAAGAAATTGCCAAATCACCAAATAGTGCAAACGCGAATCACTTCGGTTAAAAGTGGGATAACTTCTTCATCATAACTCCAATGATATTGATTCAACTTCAAGATGATTCTCCACTGATTTATGAGTCCAAATAGAGCTTCTTACATCTTGATTCATTATGGTTTTATTAGTATCAAGAATAAATTGCCAAAACTCCAAACAGGGAAAACTGGAATCACTTCGGTTAAAAGTGGGATAACTTCTTCATCATAAGTCCAATGATATTAATTAAACTTCAGGATAATTCTACACTGATTTATGAGTCCAAATCAAGATTCTTACATTTTGATTCATTCTGGTTTAATTAGAATCAAGAAGAAATTTTCAAATCTCCAAGCAGGGTAAACTAGAATCACTTCTGTTAAAAGTGGAATAACATCTTCATCATAACTCATATGATATTAATTTAAATTCAGGATGATTATCCACTGATTTATGAGTCAAAATAAAGCTTCTTACATCTTGATTCATTCTGGTTTGATTAGAATCAAGAAGAAATTGCCAAATATCCAAACAGGGCAAACTGGAATCACTTCGGTTAAAAGTGGAATAACTTCTTCATCATAACTCCTATGATCTTGATTAAACTTCAGGGTGATTCTAAACTGATTTTATGAGTCCAAATCAAGATTCTTACATCGTTATTTATTCTGGTTTGATTAGAATCAAGAAAAAATTGTCAAATCTCCAAACAGGGTAAACTGGAATCACTTCGGGTAAAAGTGGAATAACATCTTCATCATAACTCCTATGATGTTGATTCAACTTCAGGATAATTCTACACTGATATATGAGTCCAAATAAAGCTTCTTACATCGTGATTCATTCTTGTTTTATTAGTATCAAGAATAAATTGCCAAATCTCCAAACAGGGAAAACTGGAATCACTTCGGTTAAAAGTGGGATAACTTCTTCATCATAACTCCAATGATATTGATTCAACTTCAGGGTGATTCTACACTGATTTATGAGTCAAAATCAAGATTCTTATATATTGATTCATTCTGGTTTGATTAGAATCAAGAAGAAATTGCCAAATCTCTAAACATGGCAAACTGGAGTCACTTCGATTAAAAGTGGGATAACATCTTCATCAGAACTCCTATGATCTTGCTTCAACTTCAGGATGATTCTACACTGATATATGAGTCCAAATCAAGCTTCTTACATCGTGATTCATTCTGGTTTTATTAGTATGAAGAAGAAATTGCCAACTCTCCAAACAGGGCAAACTGGAATCACTTCGGTTAAAAGTGGGATAACTTCTTCATCATAACTCCAATGATATTGATTCAACATCAGGGTCATTATCCACTGATTTATGAGTCCAAATAAAGCTTCTTACATCTTGATTCATTCTAGTTTGATTAGAATCAAGACGAAATTGCCAAATCTCCAAACAGGGTAAACTGGAGTCACTTCGGTTAAAAGTGGGATAACTTCTTCATCATAAGTCCAATGATATTGATTCAACTTCAGGATTATTCTACACTGATTTATGAGTCCAAATCAAGATTATTACTTCTTGATTCATTCTGGTTTGATTAGAATCAAGAAGAAATTGCCAAATCTCTAAACAGGGTAAACTGGAATCACTTCGGTTAAAAGTGGAATAACATCTTCATCATAACTCCTATGATATTAATTTAACTTCAGGATGATTATCCACTGATATATGAGTCAAAATAAAGCTTCTTACATCTTGATTCATTCTGGTTTGATTAGAATCAAAAAGAAATTGCCAAATCTCCAAACAGGGTAAACTGGAATCACTTCAGTTAAAAGTGGAACAACATCTTCATCATAACTCCAATGATATTGATTCAACTTCAGGGTGATTATCCACTTATTTATGAGTCAAAATAAAGCTTCTTACATCTTGATTCATTCTGGTTTGATTAGAATCAAGAATAAATTGCCAAATCTCCAAACAGGGTAAACTGGAGTCACTTCGGTTAAAAATGGTATAACTTCTTCATCATAACTCCTATGATCTTGATTCAAATTCAGGGTGATTCTTTTCTGATTTATGAGTCCAAATCAAGCTTCTTACATCGTGATTCATTCTGGTTTTATTAGTATCAAGAAGAAATTGCCAACTCTCCAAACAGGACAAACTGGAATCACTTCGGTTAAAAGTGGGATAACTTCTTCATCATAACTCCAATGATATTGTTTCAACTTCCGGATGATTCTACACTGATTTATGATCCCAAATCAAGCTTCTTACGTCTTGATTCATTCTGGTTTGATTAGAATCAAGAAGAAATTTCCAAATCTCCAAACAGGATAAACTGGAATCACTTCGATTAAAAGTGGAATAACATCTTCATCATAACTCCTATGATATTGATTCAACTTCAGGATGATTCTACACTGATATATGAATCCAAATCAAGCTTCTTACATCTTGATTCATTCTGGTTTTATTAGTATCAAGATTAAATTGCCAAATCTCTAAACAGGGCAAACTGGAATCACTTCGGTTAAAAGTGGGATAACTTCTTCATCATAACTCCAATAATATTGTTTCAACTTCAGGATGAATCTACACTGATTTATGAGTCCAAATTAAGCTTCTTACATCTTGATTCATTCTGGTTTGATTAGAATCAAGAAGAAATTCCCAAATGTCCAAAAAGGGTAAACTGGAATCACTTTGATTAAAAGTAGGATAACATCTTCATCATAACTCCTATGATATTGATTCAACTTCAGGATGATTCTACACTGATATATGAGTCCAAATCAAGCTTCTTACACCGTGATTCATTCTGGTTTTATTAGTATCAAGAATAAATGGTCAAATCTCCAAACAGGGCAAATTGGAATCACTTCGGTTAAAAGTGGGATAACTTCTTCATCATAACTTCAATGATATTGATTCAACTTCAGGGTGATTCTACACTGATTTATGAGTCCAAATCAAGATTCTTACATATTGATTCATTCTGTTTTGATTAGAATCAAGAAGAAATTGCCAAATCTCCAAACAAGGTAAACTGGAGTCACTTCGATTAAAAGTGGGATAACATCTTCATCATAACTCCTATGATCTTGCTTCAACTTCAGGATGATTCTACACTGATATATGAGTCCAAATCAAGCTTCTTACATCGTGATTCATTCTGGTTTTATTAGTATGAAGAAGAAAGTGCCAACTCTCCAAACAGGGCAAACTGGAATCACTTCAGTTAAAAGTGGGATAACCTCTTCATCATAACTCCAATTATATGGATTCAACATCAGGGTGATTATCCACTGATTTATGAGTCCAAATAAAGCTTCTTAAATCTTGATTCATTCTGTTTTGATTAGAATTAAGAAGAAATTGCCAAATTTCTAAACAGGGTAAATTGGAGTCAATTCGGTTAAAAGTGGGATAACTTCTTCATCATAACTCCTATGATCTTGATTCAAATTCAGGGTGATTTTAAACTGATTTATGAGTCCAAATGAAGCTTCTTACATTGTGATTCATTCTTGTTTTATTAGTATCAAGAAGAAATTGTCAACTCTCCAAACATGGTAAACTGGAATCACTTCGGTTAAAAGTGGGATAACTTCTTCATCATAACTGCAATGATATTGAATCAACTTCAGGATGATTATAAACTGATTTATGAGTCCAAACCAAGATTCTTACAACGTGGTTCATTCTTGTTTTATTAGTATCAAGAAGAAATTGTCAAATCACCAAACAGGGCAAACTGGAATTACTTCGGTTAAAAGTGGGATAACTTCTTCATCATAACTCCAATGATATTGATTCAACTTCAGGATGATTCTCCACTGATTTATGAGTCCAAATAGAGCTTCTCACATCTTGATTCATTTTGGTTTTATTAGTATCAAGAATAAATTGCCAAATCTCCAAACATGGAAAACTGGAATCACTTCGGTTAAAAGTGGGATAACTTCTTCATCATAACTCCAATGATATTGTTTCAACTTCAGGATGATTCTACACTGATTTATGAGTCCAAATTAATTTTCTTACGTCTTGATTCATTCTCTTTGATTAGAATCAAGAAGAAATTCCCAAATCTCCAAAAAGGGTAAACTGGAATCACTTCGATTAAAAGTGGAATAACATCTTCATCATAACTCCTATAATATTGATTCAACATCAGGATGATTCTACACTGATATATGAGTCCAAATCAAGCTTCTTACATCGTGATTCATTCTGGTTTTATTAGTATGAAGAAGAAATTGCCAACTCTCCAAACAGGGCAAACTGGAATCACTTGGGTTAAAAGTGGGATAAATTCTTCATCATAACTCCAATGATATTGATTCAACATCAGGGTGATTATCCACTGATTTATGAGTCCAAATAAAGCTTCTTACATCTTGATTCATTCTGGTTTGATTAGAATCAAAAAGAAATTGCCAAATCTCTAAACAGGGTAAACTGGAGTCACTTCGGTTAAAAGTGGAATAACATCTTCATCATAACTCCTTTGATATTAATTCAACTTCAGGATGATTATCCACTGATTTATGTGTCAAAATAAAGCTTCTTACATCTTGATTAATTCTGGTTTGATTAGAATCAAGAAGAAATTGCCAAATCTCCAAACAGGGTAAACTAGAGTCACTTCGGTTAAAAGTGGGATAACTTCTTCATCTTAACTCCTATGATGTTGATTCAATTTCAGGGTGATTTTAAACTTATTTATGAGTCCAATTAAATATTCTTAAATCATGGTTCATTCTTGTTTTATTTTTATCAGGAAGAAATTGCCAAATCTCCAAACAGGATAAACTGGAATCACTTCGGTTAAAAGTGGAATAACTTCTTCATTATAACTGCAATGATATTGATTCAACTCCAGGGTGATTCTACACTGATTAATGAGTATAAATCAAGCTTCTTACATTGTGATTCATTCTGGTTTTATTAGTATGAAGAAGAAATTGCCAAATCTCCAAATAGGGTAAACTAGAATCACTTCGGTTAAAAGTGGGATAACTTCTTCATCATAACTCCAATGATATTGATTCAACATCAGGGTTATTATCCACTTATTTATGAGTCCAAATAAAGCTTCTTACATCGTAGTTCATTCTTGTTTTATTAGTATCAAGAAGAAATTTTCAAATCACCAAATAGGGCAAACTGGAATCACTTTGGTTAAAAGTGGGATAACTTCTTCATCATAACTCCAATGATATTGTTTCAACTTCAGGATGATTATACACTGATTTATGAGTCCAAATCAAGCTTCTTGCGTTTTGATTCATTCTGGTTTGATTAGAATCAAGAAGAAATTCTCAAATCTCCAAACAGGGTAAACTGGAATCACTTAGATTAAAAGTGGAATAACATCTTCATCATAACTCCTATGATATTGATTCAACTTCAGGATGATTCTACCCTAATAAGTGACTCCAAATCAAGCTTCTTACATCGTGATTCATTATGGTTTTATTAGTATCAAGAATAAATTGCCAAATCTCCAAACACGGCAAACTGGAATCACTTCGGTTAAAAGTGGGATAACTTCTTCATCATAACTCCAATGATATTGATTCAATTTCAGGGTGATTCTACATTGATTTATGAGTCCAAATAAAGATTATTACATATTGATTTATTCTGGTTTGATTAGAATCAAGAAGAAATTGCCAAATCTCCAAACAGGGCAAACTGGAATCACTTCGGTTGAAAGTGGGATAACTTCTTCATCATAACCCCAATGATATTGATTCAATTTCAGGGTGATTCTACACTGATTTATGAGTCCAAATCAAGATTCTTACATATTGATTCATTCTGGTTTGATTAGAATCAAGAAGAAATTGCCAAATCTCCAAACAGGGTAAACTGGAGTCACTTCGATTAAAAGTGGGATAACATCTTCATCATAACTCCTATGATCTTGCTTCAACTTCAGGATGATTCTACACTGATATATGAGTACAAATCAAGCTTCTTACATCGTGATTCATTCTGGTTTTATTAGTATGAAGAAGAAATTGCCAACTCTCCAAACAGGGCAAACTAGAATCACTTGGGTTAAAAGTGGGATAACTTCTTCATCATAACTCCAATGATATTGATTCAACATCAGGGTGATTATCCACTGATTTATGAGTCAAAATAAAGCTTCTTACATCTTGATTCATTCTGGTTTGATTAGAATCAAGAAAAAATTGCCAAATCTCTAAACAGGGTAAACTGGAGTCACTTCGGTTAAAAGTGGAATAACATCTTCATCATAACTCCTATGATATTAATTCAACTTCATGATGATTATCCACTGATTTATGTGTCAAAATAAAGCTTCTTACATCTTGATTAATTCTGGTTTGATTAGAATCAAAAAGAAATTGCCAAATCTCCAAACAGGGTAAACTAGAGTCACTTCGGTTAAAAGTGGGATAACTTCATCATCATAACTCCTATGATCTTGATTTAATTTCAGGGTGATTCTACACTAATTTATGAGTCCAATTCAATATTCTTAAATCATGGTTCATTCTTGTTTTATTTTTATCAAGAAAAAATTGCCAAATCTCCAAACATGATAAACTGGAATCACTTCGGTTAAAAGTGGAATAACTTCTTCATCATAACTCCAATGATATTGATTCAACTCCAGGGTGATTCTACACTGATTATTGAGTCTAAATCAAGCTTCTTAAAATGTGATTCATTCTGGTTTTATTAGTATCAAGAATAAATTGCCAAAATCTCCAAACTGGATTAACTGGGACCACTTCGGTTAAAAGTGAGATAACTTCGGTTAAAAGTGAGATAACTTCTTCATCATAAGTCCAAAGATATTGATTCAACTTGAGGATGATTCTACACTTATTTATGATTCTAAATCAAGATTCTTACATCTTGATTCATTCTGGTTTGATTAGAATCAAGAAGAAAATCCCAAATCTCCAAACAGGGTAAACTGGAATCACTTTGGTTAAAAGTAGAATAACATCTTCATCATAACTCCAATGATATTGATTAAAATTCAGGGTGATTATCCACTTATTTATGAGTCAAAATAAAGCTTCTTACATCTTGATTCATTCTGGTTTGATTAGAATCAAGAATAAATTGCCAAGTCTCCAAACAGGGTAAACTAGAGTCACTTCGGTTAAAAGTGGGATAACTTCTTCATCATAACTCCTATGATCTTGATTCAACTTCAGGGTGATTCTAAACTGATTAATGAGTCCAAACAAAACTTCTTACATCGTGATTCATTCTGGTTTTATTAGTATGAAGAAGAAATTGCCAACTCTCCAAACAGGGCAAACTAGAATCACTTCGGTTAAAAGTGGGATAACTTCTTCATCATAACTCCAATGATATTGATTCAACTTCAGGGTGATTATACACTGATTTATGAGTCCAAATAAAGCTTCTTACATCTTGATTCATTCTGGTTTGATTATAATCCAGAAGAAATTGTCAAATCTCCAAACAGGGTAAACTGGAGTCACTTCAGTTAAAAGTGGGATAACTTCTTCATCATAACTCCTATGATCTTGATTCAAATTCAGGGTGATTCTAAACTGATTTATGAGTCCAAATCAAGCTTCTTACATCGTGATTCATTCTGGTTTTATTAGTATCAAGAAGAAATTGCCAACTCTCCAAACAGGGTAAACTGGAATCACTTCGGTTAAAAGTGGGATAACTTCTTCATCATAACTCCAATGATATTGTTTCAACTTCAGGATGATTCTACACTGATTTATGAGTCCGAATCAAGCTTCTTACGTCTTGATTCATTCTGGTTTGATTAGAATCAAGAAGAAATTCCCAAATCTCCAAACAGGGTAAACTGGAGTCACTTCGATTAGAAGTGGAATAACATCTTCATCATAACTCCTATGATATTGATTCAACTTCAAGATGATTCTACACTGATATATGAGTCTAAATCAAGCTTCTTACATCGTGATTCATTCTGGTTTTATTAGTATCAAGAATAAATTATCAAATCTCCAAACAGGGCAAACTGGAATCACATCGGTTAAAAGTGGGATAACTTCTTCATCATAACTCCAATGATATTGATTCAAGTTCAGGGTGATTCTACACTGATTTATGAGTCCAAATCAAGATTCTTACATATTGATTTATTCTGGTTAGATTAGAATCAAGAAGAAATTGCCAAATCTCCAAACAAGGTAAACTGGAATCACTTCGTGTTAAAACTGGAATAAGATCTTTATTATAACTCCAATGATATTGATTCATTCTGTTTTGATTAGAATCAAGAAGAAATTGTCAAATCTCCAAACATGGTAAACTGGAATCACTTCGGTTAAAAGTTGACTAACATCTTCATCATAACTCCTATGATATTGATTCAACTTCAGGGTGATTATCCGCTGATTTATGAGTCCAAATTAACCTTCTTACATCTTGATTCATTCTGGTTTGATTAGAATCAAGAAAAAATTGCCAAATCTTCAAATAGGGTAAACTAGAGTCTCTTCGGTTAAAATTGGGATAACTTCTTCATCATAACTCCTATGATCTTGCTTCAACTTCAGGGTGGTTCTACACCGATTTATGAATCCAAATCAAGCTTCTTACATCGTGATTCATTCTTGTTTTATTAATATCAAGAAGAAATTGCCAAATCTCCAAATAGGGCAAACTAGAATCACTTCGGTTAAAAGTGGGATAACTTCTTCATCATAACTCATATGATCTTGATTCAACTTCAGGGTGATTCTACACTGATTAACGAGTCCAAATCAAGCTTCTTACATCGTGATTCATTCTGTTTTTGTTAGTATCAAGAATAAATTGCCAAATCTCCAAACAGAGCAAACTGGAATCACTTCGGTTAAAAGTGGGATAACTTCTTCATCACAACTCCAATGATATTGATTCAACATCAGGGTGATTATCCACTTATTTATGAGTCCAAATAAAGCTTCTTACATCGTAGTTCATTCTAGTTTTATTAGTATCAAGAAGAAATTGCCAAATCACCAAATAGGGCAAGCTGGAATCACTTCGGTTAAAAGTGGGATAACTTCTTCATCATAACTCCAATGATATTGTTTCAACTTCAGGATGATTCTACACTGATTTATGAGTCCAAATCAAGCTTCTTACGTCTTGATTCATTCTGGTTTGATTAGAATCAAGAAGAAATTCCCAAATCTCCAAACAAGGTAAACTGGAATCACTTCGATTAAAAGTGGAATAACATCTTCATCATAACTCCTATGATATTGATTCAACTTCAGGATGATTCTACACTGATAAATGAGTCCAAATCAAGCTTCTTACATCGTGATTCATTCTGGTTTTATTAGTATCAAGAATAAATTGTCAAATCTCCAAACAGGGCAAACTGGAATCACTTCGGTTAAAAGTGGGATAACTTCTTCATCATAACTCCAATGATATTGATTCAACTTTAGGGTGATTATACACTGATTTATGAGTCCAAATAAAGATTCTTACATATTGATTTATTCTGGTTTGATTAGAATCAAGAAGAAATTGCCAAATCTCCAACCAGGATAAACTAGAATCACTTCGTGTTAAAACTCGAATAACATCTTTATCATAACTCCAATGATATTGATTCAAATTCAGGATGATTCTACACCGATTTATGAGTCCAAATAAAGCTTCTTACATCTTGATTCATTCTTGTTTTGATTTGAATCAAGAAGAAATTGCCAAACCTCCAAACAGGGTAAACTGGAATCACTTCGTGTTAAAACTGGAATCACATCTTTATCATAACTCCAATGATATTGATTCAAATTAAGGATGATTCTACACCGATTTATGAGTCCAAATCAAGCTTCTTACATCTTGATTCATTTTGGTTTTGATTTGAATCAAGAAGAAATTGCCAAATCTCCAAACAGAGTAAATTGGAATCACTTCGGTTAATAGTGGGATAACTTCTTCATCATAACTCCAATGATATTGATTAAACTTCAGGATGATTCTAATCTGATTTATGAGTCCAAATAAAGCTTCTTACATCGTGATTCATTCTGTTTTGATTAGAATCAAGAAGAAATTGCCAAATCTCCAAATATGGTAAACTGGAGTCACTTCGGTTAAAAGTGGGATAACTTCTTTATCATAACTCCTATGATCTTGCTTCAACTTCAGGGTGGTTCTACACTGATTTATGAGTCCAAATCAAGCTTCTTACATCGTGATTCATTCTGTTTTTATTAGTTTGAAGAAGAAATTGCCAACTCTCCAAACAGGGCAAACTAGAATCACTTCGGTTAAAAGTGGGATAACTTCTTCATCATAAGTCCAATGATATTGATTCAACTTCAGGATTATTCTACACTTATTTATGAGTCTAAATCAAGATTCTTGCATCTTGATTCATTCTAGTTTGATTAGAATCAAGAAGAAATTGCCAATTCTCCAAATAGGGTAAACTGGAATCACTTCGTGTTAAAACCGGAATAAGATCTTTATCATAACTCCAATGATATTAATTCAAATTCAGGATGATTTTACACCGATTTATGAGTCCAAATCAAGCTTCTTACATCTTGATTCATTCTGGTTTTGTTTAGAATCAAGAAGAAATTGCCAAATCTCCAAACAGGGTAAACTGGAATCACTTCGGTTAAAAGTGGGATAACTTCTTCATCATAAGTCCAATGATATTGATTCAACTTCAGGATGATTCTACACGTATATATGAGTCTAAATCAAGATTCTTACATCCTGATTCATTCTGGTATGATTAGAATCAAGAAGAAATTCTCAAATCTCCAAACAGGGTAAACTGGAATCACTTCGGTTAAAAGTGGAATAACATCTTCATCATAACTCCAATGATATTGATTCAAATTCAGGGTGATTCTACACTGATTTATGAGTCCAAATTAAGATTTTTACATCTTGATTCATTCTGGTTTGATTAGAATCAAGAAGAAATTGCCAAATTTCCAAACAAGGTAAACTGGAGTCACTTCGGTTAAAAGTGGGATAACTTCTTTATCATAACTCCTATGATCTTGCTTCAACTTCAGGGAGGTTCTACACTGATTTATGAGTCAAAATCAAGCTTCTTACATCGTGATTCATTCTGGTTTTATTAGTATGAAGAAGAAATTGCCAACTCCCCAAACAGGGCAAACTAGAATCACTTCGGTTAAAAGTGGGATAACTTCTTCATCATAACTCCAATGATATTGATTCAACATCAGGGTGATTATCCACTGATTTATGAGTCCAAATAAATCTTCTTACATCTTGATTCATTCTGGTTTGATTAGAATCAAGAATAAATTTTCAAATCTCCAAACAAGGTAAACTGGAGTCACTTCGGTTAAAAGTGGGATAACTTCTTCATCATAACTCCTATGATCTTTATTCAACTTCAGGGTGATTATACACTGATTAACGAGTCCAAATAAAGCTTCTTACATCATGTTTCATTCTTGTTTTATTAGTATCAAGAAGAAATTGTCAACTCTCCAAACAGGGCAAACTGGAATCGCTTCGGTTAAAAGTGGGATAACTTCTTCATCATAACTCCAATCATATTGATTCAATTTCAGGGTCATTATCCACTGATTTATGAGTTTAAATAGAGCTTCTTACATCTTGATTCATTCTGGTTTGATTAGAAACAAGAAGAAATTGCCAAATCTCCAAACAGGGTAAACTGGAGTCACTTCGGTTAAAAGTGGGATAACTTCTTCATCATAACTCCTATGATCTTGATTCAAATTCAGGGTGATTCTAAACTTATTTATGAGTCCAAATCAAGCTTCTTACATCGTGATTCATTCTAGTTTTATTAGTATCAAGAAGAAATTGCCAACTCTCCAAACAGGGCAAACTGTAATCACTTCGGTTAAAAGTGGGATAACTTCTTCATCATAACTCCAATGATATTGATTCAACTTCAGGGTGATTATACACTGATTTATGAATTTAAGTAGAGCTTCTTACATCTTGATTCATTCTGGTTTGATTAGAACCTAGAAGAAATTGCCAAATCTCCAAACAAGGTAAACTGGAGTCACTTTGGTTAAAAGTTGGATAACTTCTTTATCATAACTCCTATGATCTTGATTCAAATTCAGGGTGATTCTAGACTGATTAACGAGTCCAAATAAAGCTTCTTACATCGTGATTCAATCTGGTTTTATTAGTATGAAGAAGAAATTGCCAAATCTCCAAACAGGGCAAACTGGAATCACTTCGGTTAAAAGTGGGATAACTTCTTCATCATAACTCCAATGATATTGATTCAACTTCAGGGTGATTATCCACTTTTTTATGAGTCCAAATAAAGCTTCTTACATATTGATTCATTCTGGTTTGATTAGAATCAAGAATAAATTTTCAAATCTCCAAACAGTGTAAACTGGAATCACTTCGGTTAAAAGTGGAATAACATCTTCATCATAACTCCAATGATATTTATTCAACTTCAGGGTGATTATCCACTGATTTCTGAGTCCAAATAAAACTTCTTACATCTTGATTCATTTGGTTTGATTAGTATCAAGAAGAAATTGCCAAATCTCCAAACAGGGTAAACTGGAGTCACTTCGGTTAAAAATGGGATAACTTCGTCATCATAACTCCAATGATATTGATTCAACTTCAGGGTGATTCTACACTGATTTATGAGTCCAAATCAAGATTCTTACATATTGATTCATTCTGGTTTGATTAGAATCAAGAAGAAATTGCCAAATCTCCAAACAGGGTAAACTAGAATCACTTCGTGTTAAAACTGGAATAAGATATTTATCATAACTCCAATGATATTGATTCAAATTCAGGATGATTCTACACCAATTTATGAGTCCAAATCAAGCTTCTTACATCTTTATTAATTCTGGTTTTCATTAGAATCAAGAAGAAATTGCCAAATGTCCAAACAGGGTAAACTGGAATCACTTCGTGTTAAAACTGGAATCACATCTTTATCATAACTTCAATGATATTGATTCAAATTAAGGATGATTCTACACCGATTTATGAGTCCAAATCAAGCTTCTTACATCTTGATTCATTCTGGTTTTGATTAGAATCAAGAAGAAATTACCAAATCTCCATACATGGTAAACTGGAATCACTTCGGTTAAAAGTGGGATAATTTCTTCATCATAACTCCAATGATATTGATTAAACTTCAGGATGATTCTACACTGATTTATGAGTCTAAATCAAGCTTCTTACATCGTGATTCATTCTGTTTTGATTAGAATCAAGAAGAAATTGCCAAATCTCCAAAGAGGGTAAACTGGAATCACTTCGGATAAAAGTGGAATAACATCTTCATCATAACTCAAATGATATTGATTCAACTCCAGGGTGATTATCCACTGATTAATGAGTCCAAATAAACCTTCTTACATCTTGATTCATTCTGGTTTGATTAGAATCAAGAAGAAATTGCCAAATCTCCAAACAGGGTAAACTGGAGTCACTTCGGTTAAAAGTGGGATAACTTCTTTATCATAACTCCTATGATCTTGCTTCAACTTCAGGGTGGTTCTACTCTGATTTATGAGTCCAAATCAAGCTTCTTACATCGTGATTCATTCTGGTTTTATTAGTATGAAGAAGAAATTGCCAAATCTCCAAACAGGACAAACTGGAATCACTTCGGTTAAAAGTGGGATAACTTCTTCATCATAACTCCAATGATATTGATTCAACTTCAGGGTGATTATACACTGATTTATGATTTTAAGTGGAGCTTCTTACATCTTTATTCATTCTGGTTTGATTAGAACCTAGAAGAAATTGCCAAATCTCCAAACAGGGTAAACCGGAGTCACTTCGGTTAAAAGTTGGATAACTTCTTTATCATAACTCCTATGATCTTGATTCAAATTCAGGGTGATTCAATACTGATTAACGAGTCCAAATAAATCTTCTTACATCGTGATTCATTCTGGTTTTATTAGTATGAAGAAGAAATTGCCAAATCTCCAAACAGGGCAAACTGGAATCACTTCGGTTAAAAGTGGGATAACTTCTTCATCATAACTCCAATGATATTGATTCAACTTCAGGGTGATTATCCACTGTTTTATGAGTCCAAATAAAGCTTCTTACATATTTATTCATTCTGGTTTGATTATAATCAAGAAGAAATTGCCAAATCTCCAAACAGGGTAAACTGGAATCACTTCGGTTAAAAGTGGGATAACTTCTTCATCATAACTCCAATGATATTGATTCAAATTCTGGATGATTCTAAACTGATTTTTGATTCCAAATGAAGATTCTTACATCTTGATTCATTCTGTTTTGATTATAATTAAGAAGAAATTGCCAAATCTCCAAATAGGGTAAACTGGAGTCACTTCGGTTAAAAGTAGGATAACTTCTTCATCATAAGTCCAATGATATTGATTCAAATTCAGGATGATTATCCACTTATTTTTGAGTCCAAATAAAACTTCTTACATCTTGATTCATTCTGGTTTTACTAGAATCAAGAATAAATTGCCAAATCTCCAAACAGGGTAAACTGGAGTCACTTCGGTTAAAAGTGGGATAACTTCTTCATCATAACTCCTATGATCTTGATTCAAATTCAGGGTGATTCTAAACTTATTTATGAGTCCAAATCAAGCTTCTTACATCGTGATTCATTCTAGTTTTATTAGTATCAAGAAGAAATTGCCAACTCTCCAAACAGGGCAAACTGTAATCACTTCGGTTAAAAGTGGGATAACTTCTTCATCATAACTCCAATGATATTGATTCAACTTCAGGGTGATTCTACACTGATTTTATGAGTCCAAATCAAGATTCTTACATCTTGATTCATTCTGGTTTGATTAGAATCAAGAAGAAATTGCCAAATCTCCAAACAGGGTAAACTAGAATCACTTCGTGTTAAAACTGGAATAAGATATTTATCATAACTCCAATGATATTGATTCAAATTCAGGATGATTCTACACCAATTTATGAGTCCAAATCAAGCTTCTTACATCTTGATTAATTCTTGTTTTGATTAGAATCAAGAAGAAATTGCCAAATCTCCAAACAGGGTAAACTGGAATCACTTCGTGTTAAAACTGGAATCACATCTTTATCATAACTCCAATAATATTTATTCAAATTAAAGGATGATTCTACACCGATTTATGAGTCCAAATATGCCCCAAAGGCTTCTTACATATTCTTTCATTCTGGTTTGATTAGAATCAAGAAGATATTGCCAAATCTCCATACATCGGTAAACTGCGAATCACTTCAGTTAAAAGTTGTGATAATATTCTTCCATCATAATCTCCAATGATATTGATTCAACTTCAGGAGATTCTAAACTGATTTATGAGTCCAAATCAAGATTCTACATCGTGATTCATTCTGGTTTTGATCTAGAATCAAGAAGAAATTGCCAAATCTCCAAAGAGGGTAACCAGGGACATCAACTTCGGCTTAAAAGTGGAATAACATCTTCCCTCATAACTCAAATGATATTGATTCAACTCCAGGGTGGTATAACCACTGATTAATGAGTCCGAATAAACCTTCTTACATCTTGATTCATTCTGTTTGATTAGAATCAAGAAGAAATTGCCAAATCTCCAAACAGGGTAAACTGGAAGTCACTTCGCGTTAAAAGTGGGATAACTTCTTTATCATAACTCCTATGATCTTGATTCAACTTCAGGGTGGTTCTACTCTGATTTATGAGTCCAAATCAAGCTTCTTACATCGTGATTCATTCTGGTTTTATTAGTATGAAGAAGAAATTGCCAACTCTCCAACCATGGCAAACTGGAATCACTTTGATTAAAAGTGGGATAACTTCTTCATCATAACTCCAATGATTGATTCAATTCAGGGTGAATTGATACCACTGATTTATGAGTTTAAGTAGAGCTTCTTACAATTTGATCATTCTGGTTTGATTAGAACCCTAGAAGAATTGCCAAATCTCCCAAACAGGGTAACTGGAGTCCACTTCGGTTAAAAGTTGGATAACTTCTTTATCATAAACTCCCTATGATCTTGATTCAAATTCAGGGTGATTCTACACTGATTAACGAGTCCAAATAAAGATTCTTACATCGTGATTCATTCTGGTTTTATTAGTATGAAGAAGAAATTGCCAATTCTCCAAACAGGGCAAACTGGAATCACTTCGGTTAAAAAACGGGATAACTTCTTCATCATAACTCCAATGATATTGATTCAACTTCAGGGTGATTATCCACTGTTTTATGAGTCCAAATAAAGCTTCTTACATATTGATTCATTCTGGTCTGATTACAATCAAGAAGAAATTGCCAAATCTC
>CAJHQQ010005253.1:0-18700 GCA_905132885.1 Moricandia moricandioides
TCTTTCCCTCTCTCTCTCTCACTGCAAATCCCAAATCTCTGTTGAAGTGCTCCTTCGATTTATAACCCTAATTTCACACAGAGAAAATAAATAGATTGAATTTGATTTCATGTGTTATTGGTTCTAATTCGGTGTGGGTTTTGTGTTTTTGATTGAAGATAGGAAGCTTTATGTGATTATCTAAGAGGGCTTGACTGTTCTAACGTTGAAGTCTATGACATTCCAGAATGGTTTGTTGTTTTTAACTATTAAAGGGCATAAATTTCTTTTTTTGCGCAAGGGCCCTTATAAACTATGAGCCGGCCCTGCATTTAGGAAGTCATTTCCAATGGGATTGAAAGAAAATATGGATACATATATTTACAGGTTCAGAGTGCAAATAAAAAGAATACAACCTCGAAGTTTCAGCAGTAACCACCAATGAGTTTTTTTTTTTTTTTTTTTGATAATCCAGGGTTCTCCGCTTCGCGGGTCATTCCCTGGGTCCGGTCAGGCAGCGGTCCACTTCACCCGGGAGGGTATTAACCTAGGCCGAAGCCCAGTACCACTAATGGTGATATGGAAGAAGAAGTTCGCCTCCGGCTGGCGTCGAACCCGGGAGCATGACAATCGGCCCCCAAAGCTCTAACCAATGAGTTATTCTGATATGTCAGCTTAATAAAAGGTAAGAAAAATGGGTCTTCTCTCGATCACAATATAGAACATACTTTCTGAGATTTTCTCTTGTTCTTGTTCTTGTTTTTGGGTACCTGGAGAACTACTTTGATTGCGATATCAAATACACCTTTTACATTATGTATTATCGAACGAGGTCTTCTATCAGCAAGATTATGGAAGAAAATTATAAAACAAAAATGATGAACGTGAGGTACCTGTTGTGTCGTTGCACTGCATTCTATATAAGCAGAAGCTCCAACAAGCTTCATTAACTCTACAGTCTACACCCTATAATGTATAAAGGAAGCATACAAGAAGAAGAAACTAACTTAAAAGAAAACGATTCACGAGAAGAATATGAGGAAAGTTACATGAGAAGTAGATATACGCATAACTGAGGGTGCTCAATCAAGTACTCTTTATCATCTAGACGATCTGAAAAAGCATCCATTAATCAGCACTCTCTTATCTTTTGTATATGGATATAGGGCGAATTATATGGTAAATTCAAGAGTCTTGTGTATTAAAGTCGGAACTCGACGAATACAGAATTTTTTTTTTGTTGTCTACACATCCTTTAAATAAAGTATTTTATTTCTCCGTGATTATTTTACCTTGAATAATTCATATAATTTTTATGTCGACACTTTTTTAAAAGATTTTTTTAGTGATTTCCGTTTTCTTGTCTATTTTGTTTTCCTTGTTGTTTTTCTATTCTTTAAATGGACCTAACTTAGTTTATGAGGGACTTTAATAAGGGTGACAAACTCGTCTTCAACAAAAACTCTATCCTAGTTACTTTAGTTTTGTTTGGTTTAGTCTTATGTTGGGTTATTTTTGAAAGTGTAGTAATTTGTATTTCCCTCTCTTTAACTTGGGTTTGTGGTTCTATGAACTTCAGAAGTGTTACAATACTTGTATTAAAATGAAAAAGTTAGCAAGGTCTGCCAAATTTAAATTAACAAGTCCTGGATGAATAGTAATCGCGGATGAATAGTAGAAGTGGATAAACAGTAAAAATATATATTTATATATGTTTACATAATGATTTTGGTCAGAGACTCCACGGCGATAAAATATATATAATGAAAACAACAATCATGGTTTCCCATGAACAAAGTATACGCATTTCCTCAACATAAGCATTAGCTCATATTTTTCCTCAACATAAGCAGTGGCTCATATTTTTTTTTTCCTTTTTGATGGTGAGAGCCTTTGATTGAGAGAAGTGGTTGTGCGTATACCCGCCAAATAAGGCTCGTCAACCAAAAAACTTTAAAATTAGAAGATTCAACGTAACAAAGAAAACAAAGTGAAAGAAGAAAATTAGGAAATAAAAGGGAGAGTTCTTACAGCAAACCTTATTTCATTGTCCGAGAAAAAGAAAAAGAACAAAGAAGATAGTCAAATGAGAATACATTCTTCAAATCATCCATGGCTTTTACTAGCCATTCTCCTGGTTCTCCTCTCCTTCCCTGGAGCTCTCTCAAGCAAGGACGAGGAGAAGACAACCTCGAAGAACACGAAGAAAGAAGTAACATATGATGGAACCTCTTTGATCATTAATGGAAAAAGAGAATTGCTTTACTCTGGCTCCATCCATTACCCTCGTAGCACTCCTGATGTAAATTATTCATAAATCATTTCTTTAATCTTTTCAATTTAATTTTTGTACTTATCTATCCAGAATGTTTTTTTTTAGATGTGGCCCAAGATTATTAAGAAAGCAAAACAAGGTGGTTTGAACACGATTCAAACATATGTGTTTTGGAATTTTCATGAGCTTGAACAGGGGAAGGTATTTTTCGAGAATATATCAGAAAATTTAATAATAAGAATAGTTACATCATTGTTTTAAGGATTGTGTTTCTTTTTTTGGGACAGTTCAATTTTTCGGGTAGAGCCGATTTGGTGAAGTTTATAAAATTGATTGAGAAGAATGGTATGTACGTAACCTTGAGGCTTGGACCTTTCATTCAGGCTGAATGGACTCATGGGTAAGTTCTTTATTTCTCTTCTTATTCATGATGCTATAAATGTTTTGAGTTCTTATGTGACATGTTTCATGCTTATGTTTATGATGAACACTATCAGAGGACTTCCCTACTGGCTAAGAGAAGTTCCTGGGATCTTCTTCCGTACCGACAATGAACCATTCAAGGTATTTTATTTATTCATGTGCATGTATGACATTTTATGTGTGTGTGGTGAGAGAACAATCAAAATGTTTACAAGAATTTGATAAAACTGCAGGAACATACAGAGAGGTATGTTAGGGTGATACTTGATAAGATGAAGGAGGAGAAGCTTTTTGCTTCACAAGGAGGTCCCATCATATTAGGACAGGTAACAATGACCCTAAAAACATATTCTTTTAGTTATATATGAACTTGGAACTATGTTTAGTTTTGAAAACTTTGTAAACTGAAAACTGGATGCATTGGATGCAGATAGAGAATGAGTATAGTGCGGTGCAACGTGCATATAAAAAAGATGGATCAAACTACATTAAGTGGGCATCTAAATTGGTACATTCTATGAATTTGGGAATCCCATGGGTTATGTGTAAGCAAAATGATGCTCCTGATCCTATGGTAAGTCATCTTTCTATCACATTCGATAATTATAACAAGGTAAGCATAAAAATTAACACCAAGAACTTTAATCTTGTAATAGATCAACGCCTGTAATGGAAGACATTGTGGTGATACATTCCCTGGTCCCAACAAAGACCACAAGCCATCTTTATGGACAGAGAATTGGACTACTCAGTGAGTTCTTCACTTGAGCTTCTTAATTAGTATCAACTTGAAACAAAAGACAATGAGGTCAAACTTGAAGAGATTCTTGTACTTTGATTGTAGGTTCCGTGTTTTTGGCGATCCTCCAGTGCAAAGATCTGTAGAAGATATCGCCTTTTCTGTTGCCCGCTTCTTTTCCAAGAATGGAAGCCATGTTAACTACTACATGGTAGATAAATAAAAATACCGCATAAAACCCCATTTATATGTTGGAAGAATGTTATAAAACCGTTTGTTTTCTTGTAGTATCATGGAGGTACTAACTTTGGAAGAACCTCTGCTCATTATGTAACCACTCGTTACTATGATGATGCCCCTCTAGATGAATTCGGTAAATTAAAATAAAGAAGTAGCACATCTGTTTTTTTTTTAAATAATAAATCCAGATGGTGATTAGTGTGTTTTTTTTTTTTCGTTTGCCTTGTTTTTTACACATAGGATTGGAAAAGGAGCCCAAGTATGGTCACCTAAAACATCTTCACAACGCACTGAACTTGTGCAAGAAGGCACTTCTCTGGGGACAATCTCGAACTGAGAAGCCTGGGAATAACACTGAGGTAATTGACAAAACCAAACATTCGAATATTTCTTACAGAATACTAAGTTTCTTGATTTTAATGTATTGTCGTAATTGCAGATAAGATACTACGAGCAGCCTGGAACTAAAGTGTGTGCAGCGTTTCTAGCTAACAATAACACAGAATCTGCAGAGAAAATCAAATTCAAGGGAAAGGAATACACCATACCACCTCGCTCCATCAGTATTCTCCCTGACTGCAAAACTGTTGTGTACAGCACCGGAGAGGTGATAATAAATATAAGATCTTGTTGCAAATCAAGTAATTCTTCAAAGAAGAAAAGGTTGTATTTACACTTTTTTATTGCTAATATGTTTCAGATTGTCTCTCATCACACTGCAAGGAACTTTATGAAGTCAAAGAAGGCAAATAAGAAGTTTGATTTCAAGGTGTTCACTGAGACCGTTCCAATTGAGCTTAAAGGTGATTCTTATGTCCCCGTTGAGCTCTATGGCTTGGCCAAAGACGAGTCTGATTACGGATGGTACACAACAAAGTAAGCGTACACGTGTATTTGTTTTTATGTATCAAGATTTTAAGAAGAAAATATCATAAAGATACATCAGAATTTTATCTGATTGATTTTCTATATTATAGCTTCAAGATAGATGACAGTGACCTTAAGAAGAAAGGAGGTAAGCCCACTGTGAGGATTGCTAGTCTTGGCCACGCCTTGCATGTCTGGCTCAATGGAGAATACCTTGGTAAGATTGAGAAGCTACAACATTGAGATATTATTAGAGAACTGGAATAATTAATGAATTTGTTCAGGAAACGGACATGGTAGCCATGATGAGAAGAGTTTCGTCTTTCAGAAGCCAGTTGCACTAAAAGGAGAGAACCACCTTACCATGCTAGGGGTTTTAACAGGATTTCCAGTAAGAGCCAAAATAAATCTTTGTAATAACAAAAACATTCAAGTTTAATGATGGAGATCTATGATTTTGTTTTGGGCCAACAGGACAGTGGGTCTTATCTGGAGCATAGATTCACAGGTCCACGTAGTGTTTCCATCTTAGGGTTGAGCTCAGGACCACTTGATCTCACTGAGAAAAGCAAATGGGGAAACAAGGTTTGTCATGAATCATTACTTTCTCAAACCACCAAGACGATTTTGATCTGGTTATCCAAATATGTAGGTGGGTATGGAAGGCGAAAAGCTCGATATTCACACCGAGAAAGGATCGAAGAAGGTTAAATGGCAGAAATTCTCAGGAAAAGCACCAGGACTTACATGGTACCAGGTGGAGTTACTAAATCTTTTCAGAAAAAAAGATATATTTGATCATCAGCCATCATTATATAGAATAATTTAAATAGCAAGATGTGATCTACTGAATAATATTTTGAAATATATGTTACAGACATACTTCGATGCACCAGAAAGCCTAAGCCCTAGTGCAATTAGGATGAATGGAATGGGAAAGGGTTTGATTTGGGTTAACGGAGAAGGTGTTGGTCGATATTGGATGTCGTTTTTGTCTCCTTTAAACCAGTCAACACAAATCGAGTACCATATCCCTAGGTCTTTCTTGAAGCCCAAGAAAAATCTTCTGGTTATATTTGAGGAAGAACCAAATGTGAAGCCAGAGCTTATCGATTTTGTCATCGTCAATAGAGACACTGTCTGTTCTTACATTGGAGAAGACTACACTCCTAGTGTCCGACACTGGACTAGGAAGAATGACAATGTCCAGGCCATCACTGATGATGTGCATCTCACGGCTAATCTCAAATGTTCCGGCACTAAGAAGATCTCCTCAGTGGAATTCGCTAGCTTCGGAAACCCTACTGGGAATTGTGGAAACTTCACCCTTGGATCTTGCAATGCTCCTGTCTCTAAACAAGTCGTCGAGAAGGTAAGAAAATATAAACTGGCGCTACTTTTTGTAATTAATGTTACTTGCTACAGAAGTAACGGGGGCTAGTTTTTTTTTTTTTTTCTTTTGCTGCAGTATTGTTTGGGTAAAGCAGAGTGTGTGATTCCGGTTAACAAGAGCACCTTCCAGCAAGATAAAAAGGATTCATGTCCCGAAGTTGTGAAGACGCTTGCTGTGCAAGTCAAGTGTGGCCGTCCAAAGAAGAAATAAGTATGTCTTTACTTGCTTCGTTGAAAGGTTTTATAAATCATATTGAGTAGATACAAAATTATGCATTATTTTATTATTCCATTTTTGAAATTATTAATTAAAATGTATATTATACGACTTTAAGTCTTCTGTCATTTGTAATGAATTTTCAAATTGTTCCCTATAAACTATAACTAAATTTTGTAGATTGCAGCGAAGAAGATTGATTGTTAATAAATGATGAGACGTATATTGAATAAGTTTAAAACAGTTTTTCTTATGCTTTTGTAAGGGTATTGGAGATATAGTTTCCTATGAGAATTTCGATTGATTTAGATAAGTGTAAACATAATATTTTCTCTTTTACTTCGGTTTGGGTCTTATTACGATTAGAGATAACCGTTCTGTATAAATATATAAACTTCGTGATCAGTGAAAGATAAAAAAAAAACTTTGGTCTCAAACTCGAAGTTATCATTGGTATTCGAACATAAAACACTAACTTAAATAAAAACCTTCATCGTTCTTGCAGTCAACCTCAACGATCTATTCATAATTCAACAACCTTCTGTTTTCATATTAAAATAGAAGAAATTCAATCAAAATAGTCTTCAATAGATCATGCATCAAAAATAATGTATATTTCACAAATATAAAACAGTTTTACCATATAACTTATCATCTAACAACAATCCGAGAATTATCATCTCACATTAAATAATAATGATGGACCATCAATGGCTATTAGCTCTCCCAAGAAGTTATTATCTAAGCTGCCAGCCGTTTCACCCTACCTTAAAGATTGAACCACAAACAATCACCTTAGTGTAATATGGGTAAACAGACAAGCGAACCATAAATCAGATCATCTATTTCAAAAATCAAAAGCATTACCTGATTAAAAGCGTGACATGTCTTCAACAACTACAAATGTTTAGAAAAATGCAAATCAATAAATATTGCATACTCCTAACAAAAAATTGGGAGTGATCGCGGAAAGTATGAACTCCAAACAATGCAGTCATGGCAACTTTGAATGTGATTTGAATTCATCAAGAGAAAAAACAAGCAGAAAATTTGTGAGTTCAAAACTTCCTATCAGGACTTGATGATACAACACATAGGTCGTACATTCTCAGATTTGTGCAATTTGTCATCTTCCTAATCTTGATAGTGTATATCAAATTATCTCAATCATTCGATGAACAATGATTCCTGAAGAACCCATCATGAGCTTTGCATCTCAAGCTCGATCTTAAAAATATTTCGCACTAGAGATATTTTTTGACCTAGAAACAAAGACCCTACTCGACAATGTGCAGTGTGTGGACAAACAGGATATGAAGCCTCATGAAGATTCACAATCATTTGGATATCCTGATTAGTGGGAAGAATGAAAGAGAAAGGGAAACACCAATTTCAATACACAAAGCAAACCCAATGGACAAGGTCATAGGGACACACCAAAAGCCAATACATCTAAAATGTGTTACCACAAACACGGCTACAGTCCATGCCAACTTAACCATCAGCGATGCAGACCACATATCTTTTCATTTAAAATTGATAAAAAATGTAACTTTAAGTGAGTTTAGGCGAGATTAAGCTGAAGAACAGCAAGAATATGAAGAACACTTGATGAAAGAGAGAGGAGAAGAGTGTTTCGTAGAGAGAGAGAGAGAGAGAGTGGACGAGTAAAGAGGAATTTTATTTCTCCGTACTTAATTCAGGAACCTAATACAGACTATTTAAAGACAAACAATGGGCACAAGTCGCCAAGCAAAAGAATAAACAAAGACGAGAGAGGTCTGATCGGTTCAGAATGAAAGTGACATATCCTAAGCCTTAACAAAACATGTGATCTCTAGTTCAAACCTTCTCCAACGGTTCTCTGCTTCTTCTGCCGATATGAAACCATTTAAATAAGTCTCGTTGGGTCTCTTAGGTCTATTTAAACAAGGCATGTGGTTGGCTTGCACCAGAAAGTATCTTTTAGGTTGTACGGACAAGCTTGGTTCTCAAGGCAACTCCAAACTTGATTAATCTGAAACCATCCATTCTCCTTGTTCTTTATTGCTTCATCTCAATACTCCCTCTTGACCATGTGGACTGATCAAGCTTGGAAACCATGAAGCATTCCCTCATTAAAACCTTAGCTTGGAAAAACCACATGGGATAAAAATCAAGCCAGGGAAAAAGAGTAGAACACCTCATGGCTAAGAGGATCACTGAGATGAGATTTCATGAGTCCCAGTTTGGAATGTATGGACTCACAGACCTTAGACCTTGCTGCCTTGGTGAAGATATCTGCCAACTGATCTTCACTTCTAGTGTAACACGGCAAGATAATTTGCTGCTCCACAGCTTGTCTGGCATTATGGCAATCCACCTCAATGTGTTTAGTCCTCTCATGGAACACACTGTTGGAAGCTATGTGAATTGCTGCTTGGTTGTCACAGTGCATGGTGATGTGAGTTGTATTTTCTATACCCAAGTCCCTTAGCAGGTTTCTGATCCAAATGAGCTCATTCGTGAGCTTTCTCATTGCTCTATATTCTGCTTCAACACTTGAACACGACATTATCTTCTGCTTCTTTCTCTTCCAAGTGACTAGATTTCCTCCAATGAAGGTGAAATAACCAGTTGTGGACCTCCTGTCCACTCTATCACCAACCCAATCTGCATCACAATATCCAACGATCTCTGTGCTTCCATTGCAAGCCATCCAAACTCCTTGAGAAGGTGCCTCCCTCGGGTATCTCATGATCTTCTCCACCATGTTCCAGTGATGCACTTTAGGCACCTGCATATGTTGGCTGACTTGATTCACAGCAAAACATATATTTGATCTAGTGATGGTTAGGTAGATGAGCTTCCCAACCATTCTTCTATACTGTTTCACATCATCATGGGGCTTGTCTTCAAACTCCCCCTCTCTGAGTACTTTGTAGCTTTCTTCCAATGGTTTTTTAGCTTGGCTCCCTCCAAGATTTCATGCCTCAGTTAAAAGATCAAGTGTGTATTTCCTTTGGGATAAGAAGATCCCCTCTTTAGAGCGGCATACTTCAATCCCAAGGAAATACTTGAGCTCACCTAAATCCTTAATATCAAAGACAGACTTTAGGAATACCTTGGTTTCTTTGATGCCTTCTTGGTCACTTCACGTGATGATTATATCATGAACATAGACCAAAATGAACACAATTCCTCTTGGACTAGGGAGTGTGAAAAAGGTATGATCAGCCTCAGATTTCTTGAAGCCTCTTCCATTCAAGGTAGTACTTAGCTTGTGGTACCATGCCCTAGGAGACTGCTTCAGTCCATAGATTGCCTTCTTGAGTCTAAGAACATTTCCAAGTTTAACCAGCTTCGCAAGGCCAGAAGGTGGATGCATGTAGACTTCGTCTTCTAACTCTCCCCGAAGGAAAGCATTCTTGACATCCATCTGCCACATTTCCCATTCTAGGTTGGTTGCAATAGATATAATAATCCAAATTGTATGGAGTTTGGCTACTGGGCAAATGTGTGTACATAGTCTTCTCCATAGGTCTGAGTGAATCCTCTTGCAACTAGTCTTGACTTCTTTTTTTCTTCTTTGCCATTTGGCAATATTTGATAGTGAACACCCATTTGCTTGAAACTGCCTTCTTGCCCTTTGGGAGTTCACTTTCATACAAAGTATCATTGATGATCATAGCATTTGTTTCATCATCCACAGAGTCTCTCCATTTCTTGCTCTCCGTTGCTTCCTCATAAGACCTTGGTACAGACCCTTGATCTAACCCTATGATGAAAGCCTGATGATCCATTGGAAAATTTGCAAGGGGGCACACTCCTGAGGTTGGATGAGCTACTGCTTGACTGTTGTAGTAAACCTTTCTATTCACCTAGTTTGATGGAGGATTCCTTGTCCTTGTAATTCTCCTAAATGGTAGAGACTGAGCTTCATTGTGTACACTCTCCTGATTATGTACACGCTGATTGTGTACACTCTCATGATTGTGTACACGCTGACTGTGTACACTCTTCTGACTGTGTACATTCTCCTGATTGTGTACACTCTCCTGATCATGAGCCTCCGAACCTTGTCGTTGTGTTGGTTCATGATCATTGCCCCCTTCAGGATCAGGATGAGTGACCTCTTCACCTTCTGGTCCAGTCTCAGTTGGAGGAGAGGCTGTTGTAGGAGCATCCCTTGGGTGTGAAAAACTGATTCCAAGACTCTGCATCAGTATCCTCAGATTGGTTGCTCTATCCGAGGGAGCTTGAGACAGATCCTTCAAGTTGTCTCAACTTTTCTCATCATAGAATCCCCTTGATTCTAAGAACTTCACATCTCTAGAGACCATTATTTTCCTTGTCTCTAGAATATAGCATTTGTAGCCTTTCTGATTTGGTGAGTACCAAATGAAGATAACCTTGACACTTTTAGCTTCTAGCTTGTTTCCGAGTTCACATGTGATCAAGAAAAAGTACACACACCCAAACACACGCAAATGATCAATAGATGGATATGTTTTGTTCATTACCTCATATGGAGAGACATCTTGGAGGATTTTAGTAGGGATTCTGTTGATTAAGTAGCAAGCAATGATCACATCATCTCGCCAAAACCTCTTGGGAACATTGTTGTGAAACATCATACTTCTGGCCACCTCCATTAGATGCTGATTCTTCCTCTCAGCTACGTCATTTTGCTGTGGGGTATAAGGACATCTTGTTTGGTGGATGATCCCATGTTTGTTGAGGTGTGCCTTGAAAACATTGCTTGTGTATTCCCCTCCATTATCTGATCTAAGAATTTTGATCTTAACATTGAAATGGTTAGTTATGTAGTTTTGAAAGTTTATAATGGCCTCTAGCACCCTATCCTTTGATTGAAGCAAGGTTAACCAAGTGTATTTTGATTTCTCATCTATAAATGTCACAAAACACTTATACTTTTCTCTGGATAAACATGATGCAGTCCAAACATCAGAGTGAATAAGATCAAAACAACTTTCATACATAGTCACTGATTTAGGAAAAACAGATTTGCAATGTTTGCCAAGAATACAAGCTTCACAACTATCATTCTTAAACGAGATACTAGGTAACATCAATCTCAGTGCACGTGAGTGAGGGTGTCCTAGTCTAGCATGCCACATTGCATCTTTAGGTAAAGCAGAAGATGAACTAAAAGCATAAGATAAATCAGATAAGCATTTGGTGTCTTCAAGCAGAGACAAACCCTCTTTGGTCACACCTTTGCCAAGTAAACTACTGGTCTCAATATCCTGAAAGTAAAAATCATTAGGACTAAAGATAGCAAGGCAATTCAGATCACTGGTAGTCCTTTTAACCGATAGCAAATTGGAAGTGAATGTAGGCATGTAAAATACCTTTGAATCTTTGTTGAACAATTTCAGGTTCCCTAGACCTTTGATGGGTACTTTCTCACTATTAGCAATCATCACATTTCCTAAGGCAGGTTCTATGTTACTAATTAGACTTGCATCACTAATCATGTGGTGAGAGGCTCCTGAGTCTATCACTAGTGGTTTAGCATTATGACTAGTAGTGTGTAAAGCATTTAGGGAGGTTCCAAGAACAATACCAGAGTTCTCCTTGAGGGATTTGATGAGAGCATCAAGGTCTGACCTCTTGATAGTCTAATCTTGAGTGGTCCTCAAGGTAGACAGAGCACTTGTTCCCATGGCTTTGGCTTCACCAGCTGTGTTTGAGATAACTTGAGAGCGCATGGTTGAACACATGGAGGGAGTGGATGGTTCTGGTGTGTTAGTTGAGAAGTGTGCCCTTGCATCCATGTACTGAATCCTTAGCTCTTTGAACTTGGCCGGTTTAAGGTGAGGGTAGAGAATCCAACACTTATCCTTTATGTGGCATTTCTTCTTGCAATGATCACACACCCGCACCTTCCTATCATCCTGCTTGTAATGTCCCTTGTTAGCTACTGCCACTTCCACCTTGTGAGCTATTGTGAGCTCTCCTTTTCCTTCAAATAGACCCAATGACCCTTGTTCCCTTTGGATTTGAGCACATACTTCATCTAGAGATGGTAACTTCTCAGTTATGAGTATGTGCTTAATCAGATCATTGTAGCAATGGTTCAGGGTCAGTAGCAGTCCAAAGACCTTGTCTTGCTCACGCCTTTCATTCAAGACCACTGGATCAGTTGTGCTTGGTCTGAGCATTTCAAACTCAGCCGACAGTGACCTGAACTTCCCAAAAAACTGACTGAAGTCCATATCCTCTTGCTTAAGAGAGTTAATAGCTCGCTTGACTTCAAAGACTCTGCTGAGGTTTGAAACATTTCCATATACCTTATACAGAGTATCCCACAGCTCCTTGGAGGTTTCACAGTAGGAGTAAGCCTCTAGGATACTTGGGTAAAGAGATTTTTGGATGGCTGACAGCACCAGGAGGTCTTCTTGACTCCATTTGGTTTCATCAATAGTCACAATCTCACGGCCATCTTCACCTTGTGTCACCAGCTTTGGAGCTTGACCCTCAGTTACATAACTCCACAAGCCTCTGCGACCAAGAGCAGTCTTGACCAGAGAAGATAGCTTAACCCTTTTAGAGTTACTGGAACCACAACAACTTTGGTTTGCTCCATCTTGGATGCTATGGACCGTTGGGTAATAGAGTGTTCCTAAAAAGTTTGAAGGTTTGGCGAACTGGAACTGAGAGTTTCTCAAGAAAAACTTGAATACTCAAGGAATCTGATTGATATACCCAGAGAAACCAAGAAGAAACAAGAAAAAAGAGTAGTACTCGACAGAAGCAGAGGACCCTTGCTATTATCCACTGGGTAATAGGCTAGGTTTTGCTGGAAACTTGAAAGAAGATGAAGAAAACTATATTGCGGAAGAAGAATAGAGGTTAAGGAGCTTGGATAGCTCTGATACCATGTATGTTTAAGTGAGTTTAGGCGAGATTAAGCTGAAGAACAGCAAGAACATGAAGAAGACATGATGAAAGAGAGAGAGGAGAAGAGTGTTTCGTAGAGAGAGAGAGAGAGAGAGAGAGAGAGAGAGAGAGAGAGAGAGAGAGAGAGAGGACGAGTAAAGAGGAGTTTTATTTCTCCTTACTTAATTCAGGAACATAATACAGACTATTTAAAGATAAACAATGGGCACAAGTCGCCAAGGAAAAGAATAAATAAAGCGGAAAGAGGTATGGTCGGTTCAGAATGAAAGTGACATGTCCTAAGCCTTAACAAAACATGTGATCGCTGGTTCAAACCTTCTCCAACGTTTCTCTGCTTCTTCTGCCGACATGAAACCATTTAAATAAGTCTCGTTGGGTCTCTTAGGTCTATTTAAAAAGGCAGGTGGTTGGCTTGCACCAGAAGGTATCTTTTAGGTTGTACGGACAAGCTTGGTTCTCAAGACAATTCCAAACTTGATTAATCCGAAACCATCCATTCTCCTTGTTCTTTATTGCTTCATCTCAACAAAAAAATGCACAACCACATATCATTTAAAGGTTAAGGTAGACGAGTTTGTATGTATTTGGATATCCGCGCACACACCATATGACATGTCATCCAAAATAATGGACAATCCTCATGATATCACACTGATATATGGTATTTTTGAAATATTGTACATATGTTTTCTAAAAATTTTTTAGGCTTTTATCGAATCTTTCTTGTTCATTTTGAGTTAATCCAGGTCTGGAGTAGGCATAGAGGCCCTTTGAGAGATATATGAGGAAAATAGTCATAATTGGTGTTTTCTGCGCAAAAGCCGAATGGAGAAACCTGATGGGTACTCCCGAGCAGAGCAACCGCTTGATTTCTCCCAATATTTAAAGAAACCAACATACTATTTCAGAATTTTCCCTAGTTTCCCTATCTTATTATCCCAGCCGCATGTGGCCTCCATATATATATTTTTTTCTACGCTACTTTTACTTGAGAAACCAGATCCTAGAGATTTATTATTGGTGATTTGTACCTCGTAAAGGGAGAAGGCCATCTCTCTCAATTTAGAGAAGAACCCCCAACCTTATTTCTATTTTATTGCAGTCGTATTCATGGTTCATTCAATCTCTGTCTCTGTGTTTTCTTGCTTCATGGTTGAGTAGTCGGCTTGTTAGGTTTAGGGTATTAGGGGTCATAGATCAATTAACTAGACGCAAATAGGATTGTTATTCTTTGATATCTTTATCTATTGTGAAACTTATTGTTTGTGTTAAACAGGTCATTTAGCATCTGAATATAGGCTTAATCTAATCACCAAAAGTGTTTTAGGTTGCTAGAAAAAGCATAGGTAGGCGATTTGTCCTCAGCCAATGAAAGCTGATGTTAAGGCAAATCGTGAACCAGTTGAATCTGAGCTTAATGCGTGTCATCATTCCCTAATCAAAACAGAAATTTAGGCATTAAAATTATACACCACAACAATGGGTTTATCTAATCTTGTTGTTCAAGTTCTAGATTGACTCGTATTGTCTTTGCTGAATAGTTGTGTGGCTCGTGATCCAAAGTATCCCATTGAATCACCCTGAACCTAGATTTATTAAAATCTGAAACCAAACCAACTTTGTTACTTACCTTAGTTTAATTATTTATTTGCGTTTAATCAATATGTTTTAGCTTTATATTGATCCCATAGATATAAAGTGTAAGAATGCCCCTCTAGAATTGAATCTAAAGTATTATAACAACCATTGTTAGCTTGGCAGTAGGAAATATTCAATTTGATCGTATCAAGTTTTGGTGCCGTTGCCGGGGACCAGATTTTTACCTTTATTTTTCTGCTATATATTTAGTCTAAGACCTACAACATGCTCTATCCTATTTATTTCAGCTAATGTTCCAGGTGCATGACCAGTAAACATACTCGGAGAAACGCACAAGGAGAATTAGTTACGCTTAGCAACCAGGAGCTAGCAAGCTTAGAAAGAACCAACCAACATCAACAAAGGCTAAACAACACCAACATGGGTGATCAAGGCCATCCAGGTGATCTCTCTTATACAATTCCACAAATGCAGCAGACCATGCAAGCCCAGTAAGAAGTTGTACTACTCGCTGCGTAGCAACAACAGGAGAAACTAGCTCCAATTGAACAGAGAAAACTCCCATGTAACTTCCGTACTATGTGCTCTGCTATTACTCCACCAACCTACACAAAAAAAAGCCTTTGATATCAAGCATGTGTTGATCGCTTTGGTACAAAGACAGATGTTCAATGGTCTCTCGGCAGAGATCCCAATGGAGCATATTGAAAGCTGCGAAAGAGTCTGCAGCTTTACTCGCACGAATGGCGTACCACCAGACTACATCAAGTGCATGTTATTCCCGTTCTCTCTTGATGAAAAGGTTGCATGGTGGTTGAATTCTCTCCCTACCAGATCTCTTACTTCGTGTGAACATTTCCGCTCAGCGTTCCTAAGCCACTTCTACACGAAGGTAAAGACTGCTAAGTTGAGGAACAAGATCTCCTCTTTCAAACATCTCATTGATGAGCCTTTCTGCGACCCATGGGAGTGTTTCAATGACTACTGAAGAGAATGCCATTACCATGGATTTGATGAGGATTACCTCCTGGGCATTTTCTATGATGGAGTTGACTGGGAATCCGAAGTGCTCTGAACTCTTCAAGCAAAGGAACTTCATGACTCAAACAACTAAGGGAGCATTTGGAACTGATTGAGAACATGGAAGCTAGCACATGCATAAGAATCAGGAGAGAGATCGCTCCAAGAAGGTGAACAGTGTCGACACCAACTGGATAGATGACTTGACTACCAAAGTTGATCAAATTCTGAAAAACAACCAAAGACATATCTATGTTATGGAAGAAGCAGGACCTGAGAAATTCATACAAGAAGCTCCAGCAGAGATAGAGAAGGGTGATGATCATAAGGAGGTTAGCTATGTGAACAAACATGGGATACAATCAGAACCCCGCCGGGCAGAACACCCAGGCACAAGGATCTGGATACCAAAGGAGCTTTCCACAAGGATTTCAGGGTAAAAACTTTGTTTTCAGTAAGGCACATAACTGGTTCGTGGGTCATAATCAGAATCAGTACCAGCAAAAGGCGCAGAGTAACCAGCAAGGTGCTCCAGCTACCACGAGCAGTCCGCAAGATAAGCTGAAAAACCTCAACATCATGATGAAGCAAATGCAACAGAGCCAGCATATTCATGTCAAGGCATTGAATCATGTTACCACAGACATCAACACTAGGATGGACAACATGTTCACTGATCTCAATTCAAAATATGATATTGTGACCACCATATGGGTAGGATTGATGTTCAGCTTGTTCAAACAGCTGAGAGTGTCAAAAGGCAGCGAGGGACGCTCCCTTGAAAAAACTGATAAAAACCGTAGGGCTGAGCACTGTAATGCAAAAGAGCAGTTTTTTTGCTGAGACTGCTTTAGGCGCAAAAGAGAGAACAAAGCACCCTGCTAACTCTGAAGTGACTGCTCCTAACGAACTTGCTGAGACTCCACCAGTTCAAGCATATGTTCCTATGGTTCCCTATCCAGTTCCACCTAGACATCTGATGGATCCCATTAGTGCAGAGTAGTTAGCTGGATTTAGGAAGATGGTGAGAAGGCTTCCTAAAAACATCTCATTTTAACACGCTTGGGAGATCCGACCATTGAATATGTTCTTCAAAAATTTTAGGTTGACTCAAAGAGAAAATCAAGGCACTCTTTATTAAAGCATTGATACAACCACTGAAAGTATTGTCTAAGGTTTATGACCCTGGAAAGTTTGCTTTACCATGTTCCATCGTTGGAGTTGTATTCAAGGAAGATCTGACTCTAGGTCTAATGTAAATCATGTCTGAAACCTTGAACCTAGCTCTTTTAAAATATGAAACCAAACCAACTCTGTTGTTTGCCTTAGTTTAATTATTTTATTTGAATTTAATCGATTTGTTTTAGTCTTATATTGATCTCATTGAAATAAAGTGTAATAACGATTCTATGAAATTAAATCTAAAGTATTACAACAATCATTGTTAGCTTGGCAGTAGGAAAGATTCAATTTGAGTGTATCACGCACATCCGACTTTCACACTACTGAGCTGATGATAGGTGAGTTTAGAATTTTAACATGTAAGAGTTAAAGCATTGACCTAGGTGAACATACTGATTTTTTTTTTTAATCTAATGTCGGTCTAGCTATATGTTACTGAGTGCAATAGTTTAACATTGAGTTAGGTAAATATATATATATATATATTGAAAATATTATGCAATTTTGTGGCAAAAATTGATTAATAAAGTTGAATAGACAAGATTAAATATCATCACAAAAATAGATTAATCATAACCATAATTTAATTTTCATAATGAAAAGAAGTTGGTGTGTCTAAGAATAGGTCTTTGAATGTTTTTTTCATGGCTTGAGTGCACGCAGATTCTTTAGTATCAAATATTAGTTTTCTTACATATTGTTCTAAGTTGCTGGAAAAAGTGTCGACACCAAAAGTATGGCATGCATTCTTGTCTAATGATTGAGATGAATTTAAGATATATAAGGAATTCTACTTCAGTTTTGAAATCTGACATATATCAAGAACAACAAATACAATGGCAGGTAATATAGTATGTGGTACTTGTTTCTATTTAATAATTTGTATCAATTTTGTAACTATAGTTTGGAAAGTCGAATTGTTTATTTTATGACAAAAAAAAATTCATTAATAAATAATTTGAGATAATAAAGCCAATAGTCAGAACTTCCAAAAATTAAATTATTATATAAGTATATATATGCGCCATATACTGAGAAAATAGAACACAAATACTGAATTTGATAATTTTTGCCAAAGTGTAGATTTACTCGCTTAGAGAACATTCAATTGGTTATTTCCTTTCCATGTATTTGGCATTTCTATGATGCATATTGTATTCTACTAACAACTAATGGTTAGAAAAATTCATAATAATGCACATCATGAAATAGAGCCAAAGCTTTTTTGAAATTCTGAATTTCATTAAGATACATACGTTTCTGTATCAAAACGTTTTCAACCTAGGTTGCACGGAACTTTCGTCTAACGTACTTCTTAACCAGAACTTAGTGGAAACCTACGAAATCTCAATTGTAAAGTGCTTCTATTCTATTGAAAAACAGGTGGAAGCTTATGATTCCGTTTAAACAAAATGTCATAAAATAAAAATAAAAAATCAAGTGCTTTTGTTTTTATATAAAATCTAAAATTTAAAAGTATTAACATAGAAAGAATAAAGATATAAAAATATTATAACTAATATTAAAAATTATCTTTATGCACTAGATTTTTTTATTAGAGATATAGCATACATATTTAAAGCTATTGTGTCAATCATTTATGAAATATTATTAATTGGATAATAGTTTTTATAAACATGATTTATTTATATTTTCAAAATTATATTATGAAATCATTTAATTTAGTATAAATTAATATGTACTTTATTTTTAAATTAAATCATATAATTTTTAGTTATATATTTTAGAATTTTTAATATTTTAATATATATATATATATATATATTATATATAATTACACACTTTCAACACGTTTCCGCTTCCTATTTTGTTTTAAAAAATCTCGCTTTGATGGTTCCAG
>CAJHQQ010005254.1:0-18700 GCA_905132885.1 Moricandia moricandioides
TTGCAAATACACGGGATCCATTCCGATGATGATGAAGCCGTACGACAGTAGACACAATCCATTCTTCCTCCATTCGATAGATCATCCAGGTCTATCGATCGTTTCTCATACTTTAGATGGAACAAACTACAACAATTAGTTAATAGCAATGCCAATTAGTCTTGATGCGAATAATAAGATATGATTTGTTTTTTGGATCTTTATCTAGACATGTTGTTGACAATTATTTATTTAAGATCTGGAGTAGATGTAACAGTATGATAAAGTCCTGGTTTTTTGAATGTTTTAAACAAAAAAATATATGATAGTATCCTATATTATGATGATGATGCTTAGATATGTGATGATTTGTTTAGAAGATTCAAAGTAAACAATATATCATGCAAATATCAATTTGAGCAAGCAGTGATGAGTTTCAACTAGTGATGACACTACAAGAAAACAGCGCAATACTGAGGGAAATTCCGACGGACACTGAATTCCTCGGAATATTCCGATGCTATTCCGAGGAAATTCCTAGGAAACGCAATTTATGTGTTTCCTCGGAATTTCCTCGGAATATACCTAGGAAATTCCGAGGAACACAATTTCCGTCGGAATTTTCCGATGAAATTCCGAGGGGCAAATATCCCTCGAAATAAACCGAGGAAAATCCGATGAAAAATTATAGCCGTTGGGTAGCCGTTGTGGTATTTCAAAAATTCTGAGGAAATTCCGACGGCAATGGCTAGTGCCTCGGAATTTCCTAGGTATTTCGTGGGAATTGTCGGCAGATTTCATCTATAAATACAAGCACCCCTCATCCTCTTCATTCACTCCATATCTTCATCCTCTCTCATTCTATTTTGCACACACGAATCTGATTGAAAAAAACATGTCTTCTTATAATTATCATCGCTCGTGGATCGATCGACCTCATATGGATCCGAACACGAGATTGCTTACACCAGAATTCGAAAGTGGTCTAAAGGAATTCATGGGGAAAGCTCTCAACCAACCGGAAGCTGAAACGGGTATGTTAAGATGTCCTTGCTCTACTTGTAAAAATAGGAAGGTTATTAAACAGTTAGATGTTTGGACTCATCTATATATTCGAGGGTTTACACGGAGTTACAAAGTTTGGTATCATCATGGGGAAACTGGTTATGAATATGGTAGTACTAGCGAACCTCAGCCTGCGGTTAGGTTAGAAGAACCAATTAGAACGGGCGTAGATTATGGTGTAGGTACTGAGCAAATGGTAAATGATCATTTTAGAGGGGAAGATTTACCCAATGCAGAAGCTAGGAGATTTTATGATATGTTGGATGCTGGAAAGCAACCTTTGTACAAAGGTTGCAGAGATGGTCATTCAGCTTTATCATCTGCAACAAGACTGATGAGCATTAAATCTGATTATAATTTGGCTGAAGACTGTGTGGATGCGATTGCTGATTTTGTAAAAGGTGTTCTACCTGAGGATAATGTTGCCCCTGGTTCATACTACGAGGTTCAGAAACTGGTAGCTGGTCTTGGTTTATCGTATCAGGTAATAGATGTATGCAGGGATAACTGCATGATTTATTGGAGGGCGGATGAGCAGCTGGATACATGCAAGTTTTGTGGGAAGGCTCGTTATAAAGATACGAGTGGAAGAGTTCCAGTGCCATATAAAAGGATGTGGTATTTGCCTTTGACGGAAAGGTTGCAGAGGTTGTATCAGTCTGAACGCACAGCGCAACCAATGAGATGGCATGCAGAGCATTCAACGGATGGTGAGATTAGACATCCTTCAGATGCAAAAGCTTGGAAGCATTTCCAGTCGACCTATCCAGAATTTGCGTATGAGAGAAGAAATGTCTACCTTGGATTATGTACGGACGGTTTCAGCCCATTTGGGAAGCATGGGAGACAATATTCTCTATGGCCAGTCATTCTCACACCATACAACTTACCGCCAAACTTGTGCTTGCGTCGAGAGTTTTTGTTTCTCTCCATTCTCGTTCCCGGGCCAGAGCATCCTAGGAGATCACTTGATGTGTTTCTACAGCCACTAATATATGAGTTGCAACAGCTATGGGGTCAAGGTGCTGAAACGTACGATGTTTCGTGTAAAGAAAACTTCCAAATGCGGGCAGTACTTATGTGGACAATAAGTGATTTTCCAGCATATGGTATGTTATCTGGATGGACAACGCATGGAAGGCTATCATGTCCATATTGTCAAGATAACACTGATGCTTTTCAACTAAAACATGGAAGAAAAACGTGTTGGTTTGACTGTCACAGGAGATTCCTACCACCAGATCATCCATATCGCAGGAGTAGGAATTTGTTTACGAAGAACAAGAGGGTGTTTGACAGTCCACCTCCGGAAATCAGTGGGAGAGAAATGTTGACACAACTAAGAGATTTTGGTGCAGAAAGGACCCCAGACATGGGTGGACATGTGCATTATCCGGTTGATGCTGTTGGAGATCTACATAACTGGCACAAAAAGAGTATTTTCTGGGATCTGCCATATTGGAAGGATCATCTGCTGAGGCATAATTTAGATGTCATGCATATTGAGAAGAACTTTTTCGACAACCTGATGAACACGATCCTTAACGTTCAAGGTAAAACGAAGGATAATTTGAAGTCAAGACTGGATTTAGTCGATATATGTGCTCGTGAAGAACTTCATGTTGATGAGAATGGCAGGGCTCCTTTTCCCATATACCGACTTGATGCAGCGGCCAAAGATGCGTTCTTTGATTGGATTTCAAAGGATGTGGAATTTCCAGACGGTTACGCATCTAATTTGCGTAACTGTGTCGACAAAAACGAAGGAAAGTTTACCGGCTTGAAGAGTCACGATTGCCATGTAATGATGCAGCGCCTCCTTCCTTTTGCCTTCAAGGAACTATTACCAAAGAATGTTTATGAAGCAGTTGCAGGGATAAGTGCTTTCTTCCGCGATTTATGCACGAGATCAATGACTCCTGAATGTATTGAAAACTTGAAGACTAACATAGCCGTGATCAAGTGCAACCTTGAGAAGATATTTCCTCCTTCCTTTTTTGATGTTATGGAGCATCTTGTTATTCACTTGCCAAGAGAACTGGAACTTGGTGGTCCTGTGCAGTATAGATGGATGTATCTGTATGAGCGGTATATGTTTCATCTGAAGAAGATGGTGAAAAATTTAAGTAGGGTGGAAGGTTCTATAGTGGCACAGTTTATCAGAGCAGAAACTTCAAACTTTGCGGAGCACTACTTTCCAGGAGAAGTGCAGACGAAAACCAGAAAACCCGCTCGGCATGACGATAGAGGCGAAAGGGCAACATATTATGTTACGGTTCCAGACATCTTCACAGATGTTGGACGACTCAGCGGAAAAGCAAAGAACCGTCGACTTACTGAGGAGGAGCACAGTCAATTGCAAACATATTTGCTCACCAACTGCGAAGATGTTCTTCAATATGAGAGGTAAAAAATTTAGCTCAAAAATATTTATTTTAACAAGTTCAAATTTTAATATTGTCATCATATGTACAGGATTTTCATGGCGGAAAAGCGGTTTGAAAATAGATACGCCACCGAACAGGAACTAGAAGCACTGAAGCAGAGAGAATTTGCTCGATGGATGCTTGCTTATGTGAGTGCTTTAAACAATTTTTTATACTATTTACCACATTTTTATACTAATATGAGAGATAAAACATATGTTTTATTCATAGGTGTCTGATGGTATGGCCAGAGGTGAAACATTTCAGGATTGGCTACGCGAGATGGTGTGGGGCCCAAAGTATGTGGTGAAGTCATATCCGAGATTTGCTTCTCGGGGATATGCATTCACAACTTCTAAGAGGAGACGTTCGAGTACGACTTATGATGCTGGTGTTTGCTCTGCATCTGGAGATGATGTATACTACGGAAACATAAGCGAGATTTTGGAAATCATGTATCCGGGCATGGTTGGATTGCGGTGCACTGTTTTCTATTGTGATTGGTATGACAACACTCCGGATCGAGGTGTTAGAACAGATGCATTTGGTGTTACATCAGTACATTCGAGGCGAAAGCTACCATATTACGATCCTTTCATTCTTGCTTCTCAGGCCGATCAGGTAATTAAAAATATATATGTCAATTATTTTCAATATTTGCTTCATCATCATTAATTAACAAATTTAAAATGTTACAGGTTTGTTATATCAAGTACCCCCGGGTTACAAATAGAGATGATCCATGGGTCACTGTTACATCAGTCAACCCGAGAAGCCGAGTTCAGGGAAGTTCTGAGCTGGAAGACCCACTCCAACCAAACACATCCGGCAACTTAAGTGCATCAGGAGATGTAGCTGCAGTTGATCTTGTTATCGATTTTACCGATTTTGGAGACGAAGCCGTCGTTCACGTCGAGGATGAACCAGAGATTGGAGAGTTTCACCAAGATCCAGATTCAGATTCATCTGGTGGTGATGATGATAACTCGGGTTCAGAGTAGTATAATTTTTTTTTTTTTTTTTTTTTGAAAATTCCTAGGAAATTCCGAGGACCTGCAGAGTGTTCCTCGGAATTTCCTAGGAAAATTCCTAGGGAATTCCGAGGGAATGATGATTTCCTAGGAAATTCCGACGAAAACCATTATCTCGTCGGAATTTCCTAGGAAATTTTGCCTTGTACAAATCGGATTTAGGGGTTTGATCGTAGGGTTTAATTCCCTCGGAATTCCCTAGGAATTTTCCTAGGACATTCCGACGAGATAATGGTTTTCGTCGGAATTTCCTAGGAAAATTCCTAGGGAATTCCGAGGGAATGATGATTTATGATCGAAAACACCAATTTACGTTTTCCACAAAACTTTCATAAGCCTTATTAAGTGTCTTGGATTGATTATGGGACAAGACATTGGTGTTGTACCAATTAATAGACACTTTTCCAATTGTATCAACGAGATCCCCAAACAACAAGATAAACACTTATACACTTTAATGAACAGAAACGACAATACTTGCACTCATTTCAATAATTTTGTAATTTCAACGTTTATTTGCCATCTATTGTCAATGTTACCGTAGGAAAAACTGCTAAATTGTTCAAGAAATGGTCTAAAGTTATAAATTTTGGATTTTGAAACCCTAAACTATGGTTCCTCGGAATTTCCTAGGAATTTCCTAGGAATATTCCTAGGAAATTCCGAGGAACAGTCTCACCAATAGGAACACATGCAGAGAATATCCTCTGATTCTCGAGAATTCCGACGGAATTCCGTCGGAATTCTATATTCCGTCGGAATTCCGTCGGAAATGTTTAGTACCCGGGAAACCAAACCGCCAAAATTTTCGCGAAAAGTCGAATATTGAGGATTCCGACGGAATTCCGACGGATTCATTTTCCGTAGGAAATCTCGGGTTTTAAACCCGAGACTGTTCTTCTTCTTCCCCATTCTCTCTTTCTCTCTTCCTCTCTTGCGATTTTCCGGCGATTTCTCTCCCCCCCTTGCGATTTTCCGGCGAATCTCCTCCAAATCCACCCCTAAATCCGTTCCTATACTCCCCATGTAAGTTTTAGATCCGATTTTCTTAGGTTTTTATGGAATTTAGATTGTTAGGATTGAGATTAAATTGTTAGATTTAGATTGTTAGGTTTATTAGATTGTTAGGATTGTTATATTGTTAGGTTTTAGGGTATTTGATTTAGATTAGGGTTTTAGGGAATTTGATTTAGATTAGGGTTTTAGGGAATTTGATTTTGATTAGGTTTTAGTGAATTTGATTTTGATTAGGGTTTTAGGGAATTTGATTTTGTTTTTAAAATTCAATTTTGCATTTACCAAAATGTTTTTGATATTAAAATATATATTTGGATTTTTATAATTATTAAAATAATTTTTATTATTTATAAGTAAGTTTAAAAGTAATTTAATAATTATTTTAGCCATTATTATAATTTATAAATATTTTTATAATTTATAATTTATAAATAAGTTTAAAAGTAATTTACTAATTATTTTAACCACTTTTATAATTTATAAATATTTTTTTAATTATGAAACTATTTTTGTGTTTTTATAACAATTTTAAATCTTTATTTTCATTTATATTTTTAAAAACTAATTTTAAATCTTTATTTTAAAAAACTTATAGGGATTCTGGTGAGCAGAGTACGAGGGCTCGACCTCGTCGTTCCGCACCGCGAGGGCGTGCTCCTTCGACGACCCCTTCTCGGGTTTCGTCTACTCGGGGTTCTTCTTCATCATCGCAGAACATCGAGGCCGTGCTCGCTGATGAGGCTCCTCCTGTCGTTCACGACTTTCCGGACATTCCCGAGCCTCCTGTCGCTCCAGGAGTGATGTCTGTTGCAGAGCTGGTGCAACAGCCAGGTCGTGAGCATCTCCCCTATCTCACTCAGTATCCTAGGGGACACAGACAGACTTGGTAAGTGAAAGTTTTTTTTTCTTTCTTTTAAAAATTTGATTCATTATTATTAATAATTTTTTTCTAATATTAGGTTCGACCGATCCCATAACGGGATCAGCGCTTGGATCAACAGGATGATGTATTCCGACCTCAGGAGGGGATACAAAACCTTCTCGGTGATGCCTGACAACGAGAAGGAGTTGTGGTTTCGTCAGTTTGCTGTAAGAATTCTAACTTTTTTAAATTTCTTTTTTTTCTTTAATATTATATTTTTACTAATCATGTTTTTTTCAGCAAGAGTTCACCTGGCATCCCGATAACACCTCGTTCATCCGTAACGCCTTCGTCCACAAGTGTATGGGGAACTATGGACGACAAATATATGAGTGGAAGCAGAAGTGGCTCAAGAATAAGGTATTATCTTTTTTACTTTATTAATATATTTTTCATTCTATTTAACTTTTTCATATTTTTTTTCATTAAAAGGTCCCAAAGTCGATCAACCCGACGGTCTGGGAGGAGTTGTGTATCCATTGGAACAAGACCGAGACGAAGGAGATCTCTAACACCAACTCCACCAACCGCAAGAGCGATCGTGGCGGGAAGGGCATCTTCGTGCACAATTTGGGTGCTCAGTCTATTCCCACTCTCGCAGACAAATTGGTAAGTTGAAACTCCTTTTCTTCTAAATTTTAAATATTTTTATTTTTCCTGTATTCTAATGTTTTTTTTACTTATGTGTTTTCCTAGGCGGAAGAAAATGATGGCGAGACCGTGGGTGATTTCGATTTGTACAAGAGGATCCACACCAACAAGACGACGGGCCAGATTGATGACGGTCTTGCGAAGGAAGTGGTCTCCCTGGTGGACAGTATGAAGGAAGACCAAGAGGCCCGTCTCTCCCAGATCCAGGCCGATCTCGACTCCACATCCACTGCATCGACTGCCCTCTCCAAAGTTCAAATCGACGAGCTTCTTGTATCGGTAAGATATTTTCTAAATATTCAATTCATTTATATATTTTATAATCTTTTTTCTATGATTATAATTTTAAATTTTCTTTTTCAGGCGATTCCAAAGAAGAAGGGACGTTTGGTCGGTTTGGGTCGTCGATCCAAGACGATTCCTTCTACATCCCAGGTGCCAGTTGATCCTATGTTGATGGATCAACTGAAGGATAAGGATGACCGCATCGCTATGTTGGAGGCGAAGATGGCGGCTCAAGAGGCTGCTAGTAAGGCAGAAAAGAGGCGGACTGAGAGGATGATGGAGGCGTTCATGAGGAAATTCCCAGATCATAACTTCAACGACGACGACGACGAGGACGACGAGTAGTTCTTTTTATTTCTTCTTTATGTTTTCAATTTCTGTTTTTGATTTTCTGTTTCGAATATTACTTTTTAACATTATCTATATTATGTTTTTTATTTAAATTACAATTTTCAATTTAAAAAATTTTAATTTTATTTTTGAATTTTAATTTTAAAAAAATAAATTTATATTATTTTAAAAATAATTAAATATTACGAATATTCCTAGGAATATCATTCCTAGGAATATTCTGAGGGATACTCTTCCTCGGAATTTCCTAGGTATATTCCTAGGAATATATCCGTCGGAATATTCCGAGGAAAGACTTTCCTCGGAATTTCCGAGGGCTAGCAGTCCTCGGAATATACCGACGGATTTCTTCCTGGGAAAATTCCGAGGAACGTTATGTCCATCGGAATATACCGACGGGATGATTCCTCGGAAATTTCCGTGGGAATTCCGACCCATTTATCCATCGACAATATTCCTCGGAATGTCGTCGGAATTATGTCCGTCGGAATTTCCTCGGAATATTCCTAGGAACTTAGTTCGTCGGAATTTCCTCAGAATATTCCGAGGACATTCCGACGAAAACTGTGATTCCGAGGAAATTTTTCCGAGGGACTTTTGGTTCGGAATGTCGTCGGAATCGCTTGATTCCGACGACATTCCGAGGAAAATGTCCCTAGGAATCGAGGTGTTTTCTTGTAGTGTGAGTTTCAAGCAGTGACAATTGGATATGTCTACATACTTCACTCAAAAGAAGACACTATGGGAGCAATTGGATAATACCAAGTCACCTACATTGAAAAAGTGTAACTGTGGCCATGTCAAAGAACTGTTAGAGGAAGATGAAACTAGTCAGATCATTCAATTTCTTATGGGGCTCAACGGTATAACTTCAATAATATCAGGGGTCAGATATTAAATATGAAGCCTCGACCTGCGTTGAATGACGTATACAATATGTTAGACCAATATGAAAGTCAGAGAAGGATTGGTAATCATGCAAAAGAAACTTCTAATCCAACAACTTTTCAGATGCAGTCTACACATTCGGAGAATAGTCAAATTTTGTTAGCACATGTAGGGTTTCAGAAACCAAAAAGTTCTCATTCTCATTGCATTGGTCACACTGTTAAGAAGTGTTACAAAGTTCATGGATATCCACGAACATCCTCAGAGAAACAAGGTGGTTACGCAGATTGAGAGTACAATCTTGCAGCTTATGTTTTATCTCACAATGCTTTATCTATTAAAGGTATGTCTTATCTTTTTGCTACTTTTGTTGTTGATTCAGTCACTTGGTGTAGACGTTTAGGACATCCCTCTATGAATAAGATTGATGAACTTTCTGATATATTGACGTTACCAAAAGGAAAATGGAATAAAACACATTCACCTTGTCACATTTGTCATTTGTCTAACCAGAAGCATTTACCGTTTTCATTAAGGCAAAACATGTGTAATGCGTCATTTGAATTGGTTCACATAGATACTTAGGATTCATTTTCAGTCTGTTAATGGATTTAGATTTTTCTTAACCATAGTAGATGATTACAAAGAGCTACATGGGTTTTTATGCTTAAATATAACTCAGATGTGGCTCATGTGTTTCTTGATTTTATTTAGTTAGTTGAAACTTAATATAACATGAAAGTTTGCTCTGTGAGATATGATAATGCACATGAATTAAAATTTGCTGAACTTTATTTAGAAAAAGATATAAAAGCATTCCATTCATTTCCTGAAACATGAGAACAAAATTTTGTGGTTGAGAGAAAGCATTATCATCGCCTTATGAACGTAGCTAGAGCCCTTTTGTTTTAATCTGGTATATGGACTTAGAATTATGATGAGAGTGTGTTTTAACGTCAGTGTTTTTGATTAATATGTTACCTTCTAAGGTTTTAAAATGGTTTATCACCTTATGAGAAATTTATGTCTAAAAAACCATAATACCATTTCCTTAGATCTTTGAATGTTTTTGATATAGTTCCACATCTACTAGTCATAGAACCAAATTTGATCCCATAGCCAAAACTTACGTTTTCATAGGATGCTCATCTGTATACTAAGGGTATAAGCTACTAGATATAAAGACAAAATCAGTTTTCATTTCAAGACATGTCATCTTCTGTGAGGATATCTTTCTTTTTGTTTCTTCTACTATCTTTAAAAGATTCAAAGATTTCTTTCCTCATCTTTATAATCAGCCTACACATATTGTACATACGCCTTTTGCGTCAACATCTTCTGATACTCATCTTCATTCAAGTGAGTTATCTTCTGAGCCTTTACTTCCAACTGATTTGACTTCTACTTGTCAACGCAAACCTTGTTCTCATTTACAGGATTATCATTTTTATAGTACTAACATTGAACATGTCATAACAACTCCTACTCGTATTACTACTCCTTATCCTATCGAAAATTATATTTATTATTCAAATGTATCTGAGCCTTTCTATGGTTTTCTTGACATCATTAAAAACATTCTTATTCCTTAATTATGTTGAAGCAAAGAAAGATAAGGTATGGCGTGATTCCATGGGATTGAAGATTGATGCTTTTCAACGCATTGAGACTTGGAGTGTTACTGAATTACCACCTGGAAAGGTTACTCTTGAATGTAAATGGTTGCATACCATAAAGTATAATACCGATGGAACTTTGGAGAGACACAAATATCGGTTAGTTGCTAAGGGTATACATAGCAAGGAGGTATTAATTTTCTTGATATTTTCTCTCCTATGGCGAAGGTGGCTACTGTGAAGATACTTCTCTCACTAGCTCCAAAGCTGAACTGGAAGTTAACATAGCTATACATCTTAAACGCTTTTCTAAATGGAGATTTAACATAAGAAATATATATGAAGTTACCTCGTGGTTATACTGAGATTAAGGGGGAATCAGTGTCTCCAACTATAGTATGTCTGTGACACCCCGATCGTAGATGACTGTAAATGATACGGTCGATGTTCCCTGAAAGTCGACCCGAGGTTCACGGAAAAATTCTGATCACCTTGGACTAGCAATTTGAGAACACCAACACTCCTACCGGATATCGACCAAGGCTTTCCAACCCGACCGAGTATCCGATAGTTAGTTTGTTCCGGACAAGGACTAATATCATATGGGTACTCGTGATTTATAAACATCTTTTATACATTATTTATTTACTTTTAAACATCTTACAAAGTGTTATAGTTTCACCCTACGTCCTAACGCCCAACAACGTTTTAAGTAAATATACAACAAAAGATACGTTGCAAGGACAACAAAATGCTACCGCTGGTTGGCCGTTCCTTCAGTCCAAAAAGAAGAGGTCTCCGAACTAGTGGTTACCTGCACACACAAAAATGAGTCGTGAGTAACTAGTTTACTCAATGAATCTAGATCACTACACAATCAATAGTACAATCAAACAATCATCAAAGAATGAACATGAACATACAAGTACTTGATTTATACTTTAATATATTATTCGTCAATGTGAATCTCATTTTATTTATCACTTCCTTGTTACCTGTCCTTCATCACTTCAATTATAATTACAATATATATATACTAAAATCAACAAACCACAAAGGCTAACCGAGAGTAGTGAGTTAGCATTACCATCATCCTCGAACGTCTTAATGAACATTCGGGACTGCATCGTCATGCAGTACACGGCCTCCAGGGTGCTACCCCATCATCGTGTCTTCATGACCTTGTTCCATTCGCAGGACCAAGTCACGGTAATACGGGAATTTAGGGATAGTGATTTAATAATGAGTTTTCACTTAATACTTAATTCTTTAATTATTTCATAATTAATTCATACATTATTTATACTTATAATTAGTACTTGAGAACAAGTACTAAGAAGTGGATTAACCTCAATGTGTAATTTCAAATATTTCTTTAAGTGTTAAGTGTTTACATTAAGTAAACACCACACATTTTCAAAGGATTAAGAGACTTTACTACTTAACTGATATAGTTCTATTCCATTCAATCACACACACATATGTGATCTAACACCACATCACCCTAGACTCACCTAGAGATTGGTCTTGAAACTGATTTGGACAAGTCTTGAAACGTTCTTGTACTAGGCTGGACGGACCTGAAATAAGCAGTTCGTAAACATGATAATCCATCCAAACAATTCGGTTCTGAAGAAGGAGTTTGACTTAGATCTAATCAGCTCGGTTCAGAACATAACTTCGCAGTTTATACTAACTCAGACTAGATCAATACGTGATAGGTTCAGACCATAAACAGCTTGGCTCAGACCAGTACTAGACAAGATCAAATATGTTCGGTTAAGAACAATAATATTCTGGCAGTTTGGTTCACTCTAACTACTTAAATGAGTTAAGTTAAAGCTCGGTTCCACTCCTCCTATATCATATCAGTTTGGTTCAGACAAGGTTGATTCAGGACAAGGTCAGTTCATCTCGTTTTAACTTCACTCAGACCATAAACAGTTTAGCTAGCAGTTTTCAAATATTGATTCCAACCGAAACTAAACTAAACTGATCAGTACACCATCTTAAACAAGTGATCCGACCATGACCTTAGCTTAACAACACATGGAATTGCTCAGAACATGGCTAAGGCAGGTATATGAGGCTTACCCTAGATCATCAAGGTTAGATGGTCTTAAACAAATCTCCTCTCCAAGCTTTACACACGGTTGTACTGGATCACAAAGAGAGATGAGGGTTTGGTTCATAACATAAGCTGAACTAGGTCTAGGGTTTAATCAAACTCCCTTACTTTCTGATCCTTCTCAAGAAAACAAACTGAGCCAACTGGTGGATGAATTTCGTTCAGGTTTCTTCTTGATCTTTCTCTTGATTTTTACTTCTTTCTCTCTGATTTTTTTCACTGAAATTCTCTCTTTCTTTCAGCAACAAAAACGTGCAAGCAGCTCACTGAAGGGGTTATATAGCTGAGGAGTGTTCCAAGCTGAGTGTCTCAGCTTAACACAAAGCAGAAGTGAGCAAGGACAGCTGGCGTCCTGCTTCACACACCCAGCCACCACCAGCTTCCATTTTCTACCTTTTAAGAAAGGTTTATATATCATGTGCTTCTCACATGATCTGTCCAGCAAGCAAGCAAGCAGGCAGCTTGTGCTTGTCATGTGACTTGTGCTGAGAAAGCAGGCAGACAAGGTGCTGAAGGACCATGGATGATTTATAAGGAATTTTAAGAAGCTGTAAGTAATTTTCTAACAGTTTTCGACTAAAATTTCTCGACCTTTGATTCTTGTCATGCTTCAACCAAACTCGTCTAGATTAAATAAAATCTGACCAACATAATTAATACTCAACCAGAACTAACAAGGGAAATCCTTTCGACGACAAAAAAATCCCATCGAGCCATTAATTCATCGGTTCGATCTTTATTTTTAATTATGATCGATTAAACTCGAATCTGACTTTTCAAAAGTTTCTCGACCAAAATTATATCCACTTATGAGGATCATTACAATGTCGATTACAAAAATCCATCTATGGTATGAAACAAGCCTTTAGGCAATGGTTTCTTAAATTATCAGATACGCTTAGGAGATTGAGTTTTGTGAATGTTCGTCAGAGGAGTGGATGGCAAGTTCTTTCTGGTGTTAGTATATGTGGATGATATACTAATAGCAAGTACGTATGATGATGAGGTTAATGAGTTGAAGCACCAATTGCGGTTGGATTTTAATCTTAGAGATCCTGAACCACCAAATTTTTTCCCTGGCCTTGAGATTGCTTGTTCAATTGCAGGGATCTCTGTTAAACAAAGGAAGCATGTTCTTGACTTGTTGGAGTCTACATGACTCTCTGCTTGCAAACCGTCATCAGTCCCTATGGAACCAAAGCATAAGCTCTTTCACAATGATGGAAGTTTGTTAGAAAATGCTAAATCGCATAGACAATTACTTAGGAAATTTCAATACTTAACATTTACACAACCAGACATTTAGTTTGCAGTTTCTAAGCTAGCTCAGTATTCTTCTTCTCCAAATGATGTTCACCTACAAGTTGTTCGCAAGATCCTTCGTTATCTTAGAGGTACTACAAGTAAAGGTCTTTTTTATGGGACATAGCAGAACTTTGATATACATGGCTAATCTAACTCGGACTGGGGAGGATGTCATGATTCTAAAAAGATCAGTAACTGGATATGCAGTGTTTGTTGGTGATTTATTAGTCTCATGGAGATTGAAGAAGCAAGATACATTCTGTAAAATATTAGTTGAAACTGAATATCAAGCTATGGGTGCATCTTTAAAAGTTGATGGGTTTCGTTTGTCCTTAGTGATCTCCACATACCATAATCCTTAACAGTTCATCCTTATTGTGATAATACATCGGCCATGCACATTGCAAGCAACCATGTATTTCATTAGTGTACCAAACACTTGGAGATGGACTGTCACAAGTTGAATATGAATTTTTGAAGACTATGTATGTGAGAATAGGGAACCAGCTTGCATATGTGCTCACCAAAACCTTGTATCCTGCTCCATTTCGGGAAAACAAAAGCAAGATGGGTGTTACAAACATTTTTGCACCTTCATCTTGAAAGGGAATATTAAATTATTTGGTTTAGTCTGATTTAGTTTGATTAATTATATTTTGGTTATTGGTTTCTAGTTCACATGATTAGACCGGTTCACTCTTGTAGATATAGAATAATACGTTTTTTAATGTGAAATAAGAAAACGGTGTTAAGCTAATACAATTTGAGTCCATTTGCTTTTTCTAATAGTAAGTAAAACTAAAATCCACCAATCCCCTCTCGTAAACTGAAAGTAATTTTTAAGAATCAAAACCTAGCTAATTGAGGCAGATCCAATTAGAAATTAGAATCTAATTCCCATTAACCATCACACAGATGATAACAACATTGAACTTAACTTAACCTATAATGAGACGACATCATTCTCGGCCTAATTGGTTAGCTCAGGAAAAAAGTATTAAGGTCTTCTAAGCTAAAAAAAATTCTAACATTATTTGCAGATTGATTTTACACATCTCCTCTTTATAATCACTTTCTCAAAAATAATGTAACATCCCATACTAAAAATGATGACATAGCTTATACCTAAATGTGACACTGATAATTTCATTAAATGTTGAATTCTATTTTCGGTATTTTTTTGAATAAGATAATAACTCATATATCATCATTAAGATAAATTTATTCAAATAACGCATTAAAATAATATAATAATATAAATACAAAAAATCATTTAAAAAATATTATTTAAGTCTATTTTATAGTTATACTATTTTTCTTACTAAGCAAAATTTTCAAAATTTTATACAATATTTTTAAAATTTTAACTTTTTAATTTTAATTTCTCTTTGATATATACAAATTTTAGAAATTTTGTTCCGTTTTATTTTCTAATAATTATACAATTTTGTATCAATTTAAAAAATATTATACAAGTTTATTTAATATATTTTTACCAAAATAAATAATATGAAAGTCATTCTAAGATTAAATTTTTCAATATATGAATATTTCTTCTTAGATATAATTTTAAATGAATCAAATTATATATATTATCATAATTTATGCTTAATTAAATCAAAATTTATATTAAAATATTATTAGAAAAATTAAAAAAAAATCTAAAGTAGTAACACAATTTTTCTGTAAAATTATATTTAATTTAAATTTAAATAATTTAAATTTAAATTTTTTATTACTGCACATGGTAAAAAAACACTTATTAAACATTATTTGAGAAGTGATTTACCTAGGTGTCTTCACTCCAATCATTTTAACAAATAAATGATGACATGTTCTACAAAAATAATGACATGAATCCTATGTAATTATGACATGGCTTAATACAATTATTACATAAAGTTCAATTACAAAAATTCAAATATAAAAAATAAATATATGGTAGTTACCATAGTTTAAAATATTATAAGCAAAATAAAGTAAATCTTAGATAAGCTTATTACCACATTTTATTACTCAATGTAATTATGTAAAAATAAAAATAATCATTTTTCTAAATTATTGAATTGTATTTAAAATTTAGTTGCGATAAAATAATTTAATTGAGCGATTAGCGTTCGATTCATTAGGTTTAATAAATATATTTTATAATTTATATTTATTTTAGCTTAAAAAATAACAAAATAAATTTATTAAATTTTATTCTTAAATAAATAAAATAGTATAAAAATATTATTTAAAAGACGAAAATTAATTTCTTAATTTAAATAATCCAAATACATTCAAATTAAAAATAAAAGTAAATAAAAATTTACAAATGGTTATTTTGTAATTTTTAAAAATTAATGAAATTAAAAAAATATAATAAAAATATAAATTAAAAATAAAATATCTTTAAAAGTTATTATTTTGGGTAACGCATGAAACCATCTAGTTGGATTAATATTAGATGTCGTCGGTTTTGTTAAAGATTAGAACCCATTACTATATTAGTTGCTCAATCTATTGATGTGAGTTTAAATTGCCTAAACCCATATCTTTTTTTTTGGTGGTGTTAACATTTTTTGTTAAGTTACTCATCTTTCTAAATCTCATCTATGATCTTGACTAGATTTTTTAACAATGGTAAAAACGTCAATTATATCATCATATAGTCTCTATTTATACTATACATAATCTATTTATACTATATATAATGATTAACTATATGTAACATATATTATGTGATATCGATAAACAACTTCACGAAAAACAATTCTATGATGTAGCTCTCCTTATAACATTTGGATCGACGAATGATTATGCATATATGAAATCCTAGATGGAAATATCGTCTCTGTAACACATGACAACATGAACAACTCTTTTTGCATCACTTTAAAATTTTTGATAAACCCTGCATCATATAATGGCCTTTTTGCAAAAGTAACTCAAAACTTGGAGTCAAACAGAAAACTAACCTTTTCTGTTTGACTCATTTTTTTTTGAGATTTTCACCCCACACCTGCATTTTATCTACGAAAATGCCATTAACTTTTTTTTTTGGTTTTTCGAAAATGGCTTCTTTACTGTCTCAACCTCATCATCTTCAAGTATTTACAACATTGCCACTACCATCAATAGTTCAACAACCTTGTACTACATGTTTGGAGCTTTTAATGCCCTTTAATGAATAGTTCAACAACGTTGTACGACCTGTTATGAACTAAAAACAACATTTCTTTCACTTTCTCTCCATATTCATCCAAAAAACTCAAGCTTTTGATTCAAAATATTTTACGGTTGACAGAGCCATATTTCTTTCGTTTTGCTTTCGTTTGAGGTTCTGGGTGGTTGGAGAAGACCCTGTGTGCAAACGAAGTCATCTCACCTAGTTTAAGGTACGAATTTGTTTTTTTTTCAAGATCTGTTCGCGTAGAAGACTTACTCTTAAGTCATCTGTATGTAGAAGACTTACTGATAAGTCTTCTGGTCAAAACGAAAGACTTAATCTAAGTCGTCCGGCTTTGTTTGTTAAAAAAAAAACTCCAGACGACTTATATGTAAGTTGTCTACGAAAAAGGGCTGGTTTTGCATTTGACCGAATCGTGTCAGATCTTTGACTATTAATGGACGACTTATATTTCAGTCGTCTCTGAGAAAGTTAAAATTTCAATATTTTATTCAAACTAGACGACTTAAACGTAAGTCGTCCTAGGTTAGTTTTGTAATTGAAAAATAAAACTTGAAATTTAACTTTCTCCAGACGACTTAATTGAAAGTCGTCCAGACAGACGACTTTATTTCAAGTCGTCCAGGAAAGCAAAGTCGTCCAGAAGTTTTCCCAAGTTTTCTGGTCAAACATTGCTTCACCCGGACGACCTTAAATTAAGTCGTATGTCTGGACGACTTTCAATTAAGTCGTCTCGAGAAAGTTAAATTTCAAGTTTTATTTTTCAATTACAAAACTAACCTAGGACGACTTACGTTTAAGTCGTCTAGTTTGAATAAAATATTGAAATTTTAACTTTCTCAGAGACGACTGAATTATAAGTCGTCCAGCAATAGTCAAAGATCTAACACGATTCAGTCAAATGCAAAACAAACCCTTTTTCGTAGACAACTTACATATAAGTCGTCTGGATTTTTTTTTTTTAACAAAAAAAGCCGGACGACTTAGAATTAAGTCGTCCCATTTAATTTTCAATTGCAAAAGTGACCTCTTTAGACGACTTACCTTTAAGTCTTCTGGACGACTTACTTCTATGTCGTCTGCGGCAATGTTTAGTGAACTTCTTCATTTTCTCTATGTTTACTAATGTGTTTTATTTTGAATATTTGCAGATGATGCATCAGTTACAAGCAGTGTATGGAGAATGGTTGTTGAAATATTGCCGTTGGGATTTTGTGGTTGATGATCTCAAAGGATCAAGATTGTTTTTATTGAATGAAGATTCAACACATGCTGAACTTGTTGCAATGCCTCAAGAAGATTATAACCTGGACATGAGAACAGTGACTGTGAAGATTAGCTACTCATTACCAGCAGAAATGATGATGGCTCCAGGCAGTCCTCCCATTCATGTTACAAGTGATAGACAAGTTCGAAACTTGCTCGAGATACTCAAAACGCATAGAGTATGTCTTTGTGTATCAAGCCGCAGCAAGGTGGAAACGGTTTCAGAGAAAAGGGAAGAAGCTGGTGAATGGTTTGAAGATGTTGGTGATAATGATGAAGCTGGTGAATGGTTTGAAGATGTTGGTGATAATGATGAAGCTGGTAAATGGGAAGAAGATGTTGGTGATAATGATGAAGCTGATGAATGTTTTGAAGATGTTGGTGATAATGAGTTTGTTGCAGATGAAAATCAAAATGGGGAGGAGGAAAATGGGAGGAGGATGCTGATAACTCTATTGTTGGTGAAACGGATCAGAATGGTGGGGATTACAGTCTTTATGGAAAGGTTCAAGATGAGGACGAGGAAGATGATGATAATATTTGTTTGAAGAAATCGAAAAGACATATGGTAAGACAAATGCTATTGAAGGAGGAAAAC
>CAJHQQ010005255.1:0-18690 GCA_905132885.1 Moricandia moricandioides
TCTAGATGCTAAGATACTTGGATTTGAGCAGATAAAAGACATGTATAGATACTGATCATGATTTCCAAGGAAGCTTATGCTTCATGTGCTAAGTATGCCTCAGGAGGGCATTACTTTAGAAAGGAGGATTACTTGTCGTATGACAATAGATTGTGTGTGCCTCAATTGGCTCTTTGAGAGATCTTTTTGTCAGGGATCCCATGGGGGGCAGTCTAATGGGGACAACTTTGGGGATTGCCAAGACTCTAAAAGGTTTTACAGGATCACTTCTATTGGCCGCATATGAAGGAGAGATGTGGAGAGGATATGTGAAAGGTGTGCTACTTGCAAGCATGCCAAATCACCAAGTTCAAAACCAGGGTTTGTACTCCCTTTACCCTATTCCCACACCATCCCTGGAATGACATTTCTATGGACTTCATTGTTGGTTTGCCTAGAACTAGGACTGGAAAGGACTCTATCTTTGTTGTTGTTGATAGGTTCTCTAAGATGGCACATTTCATAGCATGTCATAAGACTGATGATGCATTGCATATAGCTAACTTGTTCTTTAAGGAGGTTGTACGTTTGCATGGCATGCCTAGAACCATAGTTTCTGATAGGGACACTAAGTTTCTTAGTTACTTTTGGAAGACACTTTGGTCTAAGTTAGGCACTAAGCTTTTGTTCTCTACTACATGTCATCCACAAACTGATGGGCAAACTGAGGTAGTTAATAGGACATTAGGGACACTCCTGCGTGCATTCATTAGAAAGAACTTAAGAACATGGGAAGAATACTTACCACATTGTGAATTTGCATACAATCATGCTATGCATTCTGCTTCCAAGTATTCACCCTTTGAAATTGTTTATGGGTTCAATCCCACCTCTCCTTTGGATCTAATGCCTTTACCTGAGTGTGAAAGGACAAGTATAGATGGCAAGAAGAAAGCCGAGTTGGTCAACAGATTCATGAGAAGGCTAGACTAAACATTGAGCAGAAGACCAAGCTGTATGAGAAGCAAGCAAACAAGGGGAGACGTGTGAGAACCTTTGAAGTTGGTGACCAAGTCTGGTTGCACCTAAGGAAGGATAGGTTCCCCAACGAGAGGAAGTCCAAGCTGATGCCAAGGGTTGATGGACCCTTTGAGATCATCCACAAGATCAATGACAATGCCTACAAGCTTGATCTCCAAGATGGACCAGATTTGAGGACAAATCCTTTTCAAGAGGGAGGGGATGATGTGATCATGGACCGGATCACTAAGGAGGACAATGAGGAGAGTCTAGATGAGCCACATGAAGCCACTATGCATCAACCATTTGATGAGGATGCTCTAGCCATTCCTGAAGGTCCCATGACTCGTTCCAGAGTCAAGAAGCTTAAGGAGAATGTTGTTGGATTACTCACTTCACATCCACAACAAGAAGGTCTTGGACAAGGTTTGATCCGAGATGTCTTGATCACCATTCAAGCCATCTCTACACCAAACTGAGGTAGTGTCTAGGCAGACATGGAGTGCGTGCTCTTTTCCTTGCTTTTGGTTTTGTCCCACGAGGTTTTCTAGAAGGAAGGTTTTTAACGAGGCCACAACATGTCTACAAATCACCTAAGTGCTACACTCGGTCCAAGACTACATGAAGTTCCATTTTATTTCATTTAACTTATAAACTATAGTTTTGCTTTCTTTCCTTTTTGGTTATTGGTCGAAAACCCTAGGCATGTCTCGGGTTTTCTTATTTAAAGGGTGCCTTATACCCCATTGTACTCATCGATTCTTTTCTATACAAGTTATTCATCTTTTGCGGCTCTCTCTCTCTCTAAAAGAAGTGTGCCGAGTTCTGGTGTGTCATATCCAGAGTTAAGGGTGCTTAGTTTGGTGTGTAATATCCAAACCATTCATCTAGGAGTATCAAGAGTTCATTCATCCCTCTTGTGTCACCATCCGATCCACACGCCTTGAAGGACTTGAGTCTTTAGATTCGTTCTTGCAAGGGTTATCCACTCCCATCAACCAAAGAGCATCCTAGGGACGCATCAACTAATAAAACCAGAATGAATCACGATGTAAGAAGCTTGATTTGGACTCATTAATCAGTGTAGAATCACCCTGAAGTTGAATCAAGATCATAGGAGTTATGATGAAGAAGTTATCCCACTTTTAACCAAAGTGATTCCAGTTTACCCTGTTTGGAGATTTGACAATTTCTTCTTGATTCTAATCAAACCAGAATGAATCAAGATGTAAAAAGCTTGATTTGGACTCATAAATCAGTGCAGAGTCATCCTGAAGTAGAATCAAGATCATAGGAGTCATGATGAAGAAGTTATCCCACTTTTAACCAAAGTGATTCCAGTTTACCCTGTTTGGAGATTTGGCAATTTCTTCTTGATCCTAATCAAACCAGAATGAATCAAGATGTAAAAAGCTTGATTTGGACTCATAAATCAGTGCAGAGTCATCCTGAAGTAGAATCAAAATCATAGGAGTTATGATGAAGAAGTTATCCCACTTTTAACCGAAGTGATTCCAGTTTACCCTGTTTGGAGATTTGGCAATTTCTACTTGATTCTAATCAAACCAGAATGAATCAAGATGTAAGAAGCTTGATTTGGACTCATAAATCAGTGCAGAGTCATCCTGAAGTAGAATCAAGATCATAGGAGTTATGATGAAGAAGTTATCCCATTTTTAACCAAAGTGATTCCAGTTTACCCTGTTTGGAGATATGGCAATTTCTTCTTGATACTAATAAAACCAAAATGAATAACGATGTAAGAAGCTTGATTGGACTCATTAATCAGTGTAGAATCACCCTGAAGCAGAATCAAGATCATAGGAGTTATGATGAAGAAATTATCCGACTTTTAACCGAAGTGATTCGAGTTTACTCTGTTTGGAGATTTGAAAATTTCTTCTTGATACTAATAAAACCAGAATGAATCAAGATGTAAGAAGCTTGATTTGGACTCATAAATCAGTGTAGAATCACCCTAAAGTAGAATCAAGATCATAGGAGTTATGATGAAGAAGTTATCCCACTTTTAACCGAAGTGATTCCAGTTTACCCTGTTTCGAGATATGGCAATTTCATCTTGATACTAATAAAACCAGAATGAATCACGATGTAAGAATCTTGATTTGGACTCATTAATCAGTGTAGAATCACCCTGAAGTTGAATCAAGATCATAGGAGTTATGATGAAGAAGTTATCCCACTTTTAACCGAAGTGATTCCAGTTTACCCTGTTTGGAGATTTGGCAATTTCTTCTTGATTATAATCAAACCAGAATGAATCAATATGTAAGAAGCTTGATTTGGACTCATAAATCAGTTTAGAATTACCCTAAAGTTGAATCAAGATCATAGGAGTTATGATGAGAAGTTATCCCACTTTTAACCGAAGTGATTCTAGTTTACCCTGTTTGGAGATTTGGCAATTTCTACTTGATTCAAATCAAACCAGAATGAATCAAGATGTAAGAAGCTTGATTTGGACTCATAAATTAGTGCAGAGTCATCCTGAAGTAGAATCAAGATCATAGGAGTTATGATGAAGAAGTTATCCCATTTTTAACCGAAGTGATTCCAGTTTATCCTGTTTGGAGATTTGGCAATTTCTTCTTGATACTAATAAAACCAAAATGAATAACGATGTAAGAAGCTTGATTGGACTCATTAATCAGTGTAGAATCACCCTGAAGCAGAGTCAAGATCATAGGAGTTATGATGAAGAAATTATCCGACTTTTAACCGAAGTGATTCGAGTTTACTCTGTTTGGAGATTTGACAATTTCTTCTTGATACTAATAAAACCAGAATGAATCACGATGTAAGAAGCTTGATTTGAACTCATAAATCAGTGTAGAATCACCCTAAAGTAGAATCAAGATCATAGGAGTTATGATGAAGAAGTTATCCTACTTTTAACCGAAGTGATTCCAATTTACCCTGTTTCGAGATTTGGCAATTTCTTCTTGATACTAATAAAACCATAATGAATCACGATGTAAGAAACTTTATTTGGACTCATTAATCAGTGTAGAATCGCCCTGAAGTAGAATCAAGATCATAGGAGTTATGATGAAGAAGTTATCCCACTTTTAACCGAAGTGATTCCAGTTTACCATCATTGGAGATTTGGCAATTTCTTCTTGATACTAATAAAACCAGAATGAATCACGTTGTAAGAAACTTGATTTGGACTCATTAATCAGTGTAGAATCACCATGAAGTTGAATCAAGATCATAGGAGTTATGATGAAGAAGTTATCCCACTATTAACCGAAGTGATTCCAGTTTACCATGTTTCGAGATTTGGCAATTTCTTCTTGATTCTAATCAAACCAGAATGAAAAACGATGTAAGAATATTAATGTGGACTCATAAATCAGTGGATCATGACCCTGAAGTTGAATCAATATCATAGGAGTTATGATGAAGAAGTTATCCCACTTTTAATCGAAGTGATTCCAGTTTACCCTTTTTGGAGATTTGGCTATTTCTTCTTGATACTAATAAAACCAGAATTAATCACGATGTAAGAAGCTTGATTTGGACTCATTAATCAGTGTATAATCACCCTAAAGTTGAATCAAGATCATAGGAGTTATAATGAAGAAGTTATCCCACTTTTAACCGAAGTGATTCCAGTTTTCCCTGTTTGGAGATTTGGCAATTTCTTCTTGATACTAATATAACCAGAATGAATCACGATGTAAGAAGCTCGATTGGGACTCATTAATCAGTGTAGAATCACCCTGAAGTTGAATCAAGATCATAGGAGTTATGATGAAGAAGTTATCCTACTTTTAACCAAAGTGATTCTAGTTTATCCTGTTTGGAGATTTGGCAATTTCTTCTTAATTCTAATCAAACCAGAATGAATCAAGATGTAAGAAGCTTGATTTGGACTCATAAATCAGTGTAGAATCTGAGAGAAAGTGATGAACAATGAAGAACAGGAGAGAGAGATTAGGGTATCCGAGAGAGAGAGAGAGAGAGAGAGAGAGAGAGAGAGAGAGAGAGAGAGAGAGAGAGAGAGAGAGAGAGAGAGAGAGAGATGAAGGAGGAATCGATTTCCTTGCTTTAATTTGGGAAGCATACAATGTTATTTAAAGACTAAATTGGGACAGATCAAGACAACAAGAATATATTAAACAAAGGAGCTGCTGGAAGGGATTTGAATCTGGATAGTGACTGCTCCTGAACGGTCTCCAAGCCTTAAGGCAACATGTGACCTTTATTATATTCTATTTGCCACTTGCTTGTCTCTTGTCTTTACTTCCAACGGGTCTCTCCTCTTCCCAGTTCAGTCCAGACAAGTTTATTTCATCTCATTGTCTTCTAAGGTAGTCTAGGTCACGGATATGAAGCTTGAGTTCCAAGTCTTGTATGGATAGACTTGAGTTCCAAGTTTTGTATAGACAGACTTGAGTTCCAAGCTTCATGTAGACAGAACACTTCTTCAACCATCTGAACCTCTACATCCTCTTGTCTTGTTTTATTGCTTCATATTCACATCCATGTCAATACATGTCTTCATGTCAATACTCCCCCTCAAGCTTGATCATGGGTAATGGTCAAGCTTGGAAATCATGAAGACATCCCTTATTAAAACCTTTGTGTGAAAAACCACAGTGGGATAAAAACACACTTAAGGAAAAAGAGTAGATGCTTCATGACTTAGGGGATCATGATCTAGGTAGGTCTATGAGCCCTAATCTTGGATGAATGGACTCACAGACCTTGGTGCTTGCTCCTTTTGATGCGTCCCTAGGATGCTCTTTGGTTGATGGGAATGGATATTCCTTGCAAGAACGAATCAAAAGACTCAAGTCCTTCAAGGCGTGTGGATTGAATGGTGACACAAGAGGGATGGATGATCTCTTGATACTCCTAGATGAATGGTTTGGATATTACACACCAAACTAGACACCCTTAGGCTCTGGATATGACACACCAGACTCGGCACACTTCTTTTAGAGAGAGAGAGAGACGCAAAAGATGAATAACTTGTATAGAAAAGATTGGATGATTACAAGAGGGTGTAGAGAACCCTTTAAATAAGAAACCAGAGACAAATCCTCTAGGGTTTCGACAAAGACCAAAAAAGGAAACTAGAGTTTAACATAAGCTTTTAAATGGAATGAAATAAAATGTAAACTTCTATAGTCTTGGACCAAGAATAGCACTTAGGTGATGTGTAGACAAGTTGTGGCCTCGTTAAAAACCTTCCTCCTGGAAAACCTCGTGGGACAAAACCAAAAGCAAGGAAAAGAGCACACACCCCATGTCTTGCCTAGACACTAACTCAGCTTGATGTAGAGATGGCTTGAATGGTGATCAAGACATCTCGGATCAGACCTTGTCCAAGACTTTGTTGTTGTGGATGTGAAGTGAGTAATCCAACAACATTCTCTTTAAGCTTCTTGACTCTGGAACGAGTCATGGGACCTTCAGGAATGGCTAGAGCATCATCACCAAGTTGTTGGTGCAATGTGGCTTCTTGTGGTTCATCTAGACTCTCCTTGTTCTCCTTAGTGATCCGGTCCTTGATCACATCAAATGCACTCTTAAATGTTGCATCCTCAAGCTCTTCAGATTCAGGTTCATGCTTCCATTCTTTGGTGCTTTCCAGGATCACATCATCCCCTCCCTCTTCAAAAAGATTTGTCCTCAAATCTGTTTTACCTACAATAGAGGGGACCAAGTCAGTAACATTGAAGTTTAAAATCAGATTACACTTACCTTGCAAGCCTCTTTGATAGGCATTGTTGCTGACTGGTTTGGATATGTAGAAGGCACTAATCCATTTAGTTCCTGATTCATTACTTAAACCTGACATGTTGAAACAAAGCAAGTTAGCACATGAAAGTTTATCAAAGAGTAATAATCTTATCCCAAATTGGTTTTTGCTCGGTTTTGGCTTGTGTGCTGCTTCTGGTGGTGCTTCTTTGATGAGGATGAATCCAGTGACGTCTTGGTGCTTATCCTGATCCAAATCAGGTGGCTTGAACCGCTTGTCTTCCACATGCTTGTTCTTTCTTCTTGTATGCTTCCAAGCTTCATCATCATCTGCACATGGCTCTTTTGACAAAAACAAGTGCATCATATCTGTGTAATTGATAAAAGAACTCTTGAAAACATGATCACTTACCTTAGCATGCTCACCTGGTCGCCATATATAGGATTGAGATGCTTTAAACTTAGAAAAATTCAAAGATAGCCAATACAGGATCACCCGATTTGTAGAACCCATAACTCTTTCATCTGAGAAGGTTTGGACTTGATTCCAAATCGACGTGAGACCCTTATGAGTTAAGTTTCCATGGCAGTCGAGTTTGATGGTTAACTCCTTGTGGTTGTTGAGATATGACCCTCGGACTGTCCCTATGTCAAGGCTGGCGGCTAGACAGTTTCCAAGGTTTGATGGTTGCATCATCAACTTAGCCAACAACCCATTCTTGATACTCTGATCATTATCATAGCTTCTCTTTTCGAAAATGGTAGATCTCAAAACAGTTTGACCTGTACCCACAGCAAGCAAATCAGGCTTCATGTTTTTCTTTGAGTTTAGATAGTTACCCCGGGTTGGTTTCTTTGGAGATTGTTGTAGACTAAGTTCCTCTGGTGGTTTCTCTTTGATTTGAGAAGAAAACATGAGTTCTTCTCCTGCTCCAGTAATCACTTCACCATTGACTCTAGTGAATTCTTCATCTCCAATTACATTTTGATAATCTTTGCATTGGTACTGAAGTTGCTGCATGTCTGGTGGCTTCCATATCTTGATATGGTCAAGATGCAAGTCTTTTTGATCAACTTCAAACTCCTTATGACCCCAACTTGTTCTAGCACGAACAGAGCACTCTCCAAGGGTGGTAATCTTGTGGAAATATTCTCCAGGTCTCCACGAGTAGGTCTGTAACCTTCCAGCACAATCAGACATAAGTTCCTCTTGGGAAAGATCCAAACCGGCATGTTTTGCAAAACTAGCAATATCTTGATGATCAGAAGGCCATTCTCTGTGTTGTCTGGTTTGTTGGATCCGTGACTGATTTGGCTTCATTCTCCAGTTGGGTTCATAGTGAAACTCTTGCTGAGCTGAGACGTGCAACCCCTTATCTTCAAAGGATGAGAAATCTACAAAATCCAATGTTGGTGCAGCTGAACTCTTCTTAACCTGTTTGATCTTGTTCTTCTGATGCAAGACCTCTCCTCCAGGCTCAAATACAACATGTCTCATGTCCAAGTCGTGTCTTGATAGTTCCACTTCCCCTTTCTTGTACCAAACAAAAGGAGTGAACAGAAAAGTACCTAATAAGGTCCTTTGGAAATCACATGGATCAAAGACAATTAGTTGATCCATTCTACGAGCTCTATGAGGTTCCCTAGGTGTCTTCTCTGCTACCATGTGTTGTTTTAAAGGGACCATGACGTTCTGAACAGGCTGCTCTTCTTTATGAAAGATATGTGAGGTTACTTTGTCTTGATCTTCTTGGATAGGCGCAACTGGTTCTGGTTCTTGATGCTGTGTTTCAATGGATGGATGTGCTGTGTTGGTCCGTTTGATTTGCTTCTCCACACCCATCATTACTTGTAACAATGCCTCCTTAACCTCTTCACTGAATAAACAGAATTGTTTATCTTCTTTAGATGGCTTAGAGACTGTCTTCTCCTTGCTGTAACAGATTGGTTCCTTTCCATCAAGACTTTCAATCTTCTTCTCCCACTCAAGGTAGGCATCCGGATCAGCTTTGCCATGGAATGGGGGTATCTTGTTCTTCAAACCAGCAAGCTCATCTCCCTGGTTCATCCTTCTCTTTTGGACACGCCTATGTCTTCTTGAGGATGAACTGAGGTGCTCATACTCATTGTCAGTCTCCTCATAACCATCATGCTCTTGGCGAGTTGCATGAGGTCTCTCCTCTCTCCTCTCTCTTTCTCTCCTAGTCTCTCGGTTTGGTGCTTGACTAGTAGCTCTCCTGAGGTCTTCTCTGAGCTCTCTCCTGAGGTCATTGAGGTTGGTCCTCATCATCTCGGTCATGGTTGCCACCATGTTTTGGTTGAGTTGAGCCGACATAGCCTCCATGAGAAGCTGACGAGTTAAGCTTCTTCTTCAGACTTGGAGACCATGCTTCCTGCTCAAAGACAAACACGACAACCAGTAAAAGGTTTCTAGGGAACAAGACAAGCAAAAAGGAAAAAGAAAACAAGCAAAAAGGAAAAGCAAACAAGCTTGTCTTGCAAGACAAAACAAAAAAGGAGAATCGGCTAGAAAAGGAAAAAGGATTCAAGCAAAAAGGAAAAGCTTCTAAACTTTTTCCTAATCTTTTCTAAGGTTTTCTAGCAACCTAACAGCCCTAGTATGCTCGTGTTCAAGGTGATAAACAAGTTAAACTAATGCACAAAGTGATCGACAACAAGGTACATGCGGCTAGGGTTTTTATCTCTCTAGGGTTTTCGCATGAAACCAAATAAGGAAAGTCCTATAATTCTTGTCTAAACTCTTATGCAGTCACGAGCAGCCCTAGTTTAGATGAGTTCTACTGCTTATTCAAAAGACAAAGATGATTCACGGATAGAAACAAGAAAACAAAACAAGAAGCAAAAGCAAAGAGGATAGCGAGTACTTCCCAACCAAAGTTGCTCTGATACCACTTGATGCGTCCCTAGGATGCTCTTTGGTTGATGGGAATGGATAATCCTTGCAAGAACGAATCAAAAGACTCAAGTCCTTCAAGGCGTGTGGATTGAATGGTGACACAAGAGGGATGGATGATCTCTTGATACTCCTAGATGAATGGTTTGGATATTACACACCAAACTAGACACCCTTAGGCTCTGGATATGACACACCAGACTCGGCACACTTCTTTTAGAGAGAGAGAGAGCCGCAAAAGATGAATAACTTGTATAGAAAAGATTGGATGATTACAAGAGGGTGTAGAGAACCCTTTAAATAAGAAACCAGAGACAAATCCTCTAGGGTTTCGACAAAGACCAAAAAAGGAAACTAGAGTTTAACATAAGCTTTTAAATGGAATGAAATAAAATGTAAACTTCTATAGTCTTGGACCGAGAATAGCACTTAGGTGATGTGTAGACAAGTTGTGGCCTCGTTAAAAACCTTCCTCCTGGAAAACCTCGTGGGACAAAACCAAAAGCAAGGAAAAGAGCACACACCCCATGTCTTGCCTAGACACTAACTCAGCTTGATGTAGAGATGGCTTGAATGGTGATCAAGACATCTCGGATCAGACCTTGTCCAAGACTTTGTTGTTGTGGATGTGAAGTGAGTAATCCAACAACATTCTCTTTAAGCTTCTTGACTCTGGAACGAGTCATGGGACCTTCAGGAATGGCTAGAGCATCATCACCAAGTTGTTGGTGCAATGTGGCTTCTTGTGGTTCATCTAGACTCTCCTTGTTCTCCTTAGTGATCCGGTCCTTGATCACATCAAATGCACTCTTAAATGTTGCATCCTCAAGCTCTTCAGATTCAGGTTCATGCTTCCATTCTTTGGTGCTTTCCAGGATCACATCACCTTTGGTGAAGATATCAGCTAGTTGGTCTTCACTTCTAGTGTAGCAAGGTAGTATGATCTTATGCTCTACTGCTTGTCTAACCTTGTGACAATCTAGTTCAATATGCTTTGTCCTCTCATGAAACACTGAGTTGGATGCTATGTGAATGGCTGCCTGGTTATCGCAGTGCATGGTGATTGGTGATGTTGTCTCAATGCCTAAGTCTCTTAGCAGGTTCATGATCCAGATGAGCTCACTAGTTAGCTTCCTCATTGCTCTATATTCTGCCTCAGCACTTGAACAAGACACCACCTTCTGTTTCTTGCTCTTCCAAGTCACAATATTGCCTCCAATAAATGTGCAATTGCTTGTTGTGGACCTCCTGTCCACTTTATCACCAGCCCAATCTGCATCACAATATCCCACAATCTCTGTGCTTTGGTTGCATCCCATCTAAACACCTTGACCAGGAGCCTCCCTTAGATATCTCATGATCCTCTCCACCATGTTCCAATGATGGACCTTTGGTGCTTGCATATATTGGCTTACTTGATTCACAGCGAAGCAGATGTCTGGTCTTGTAATGGTCAGGTAGATCAGCTTCCCAACCATCCTTCTATAGAGCTTGAAGTCGCCAAACACAGTGTCATCAAACTCCCCCTCACGCAAGACTTTGTACCCTTCTTCAAGTGGTGTCTTAGCTACTCTTGTTCCAAGTTTTCCTGTCTCATTTAAAAGATCAAGTGTGTACTTTCTTTGAGATAGGAAAAGCCCCTCTTTAGAGCGGCATATTTCTATCCCTAGAAAGTACTTTAGCTCACCCAAATCTTTAATATCAAAACTAGACTTAAGGAAAGCTTTAGTAGAGATGATACCTTCCTTGTTACTTCATGTGATGATAATATCATCTACATAGATCAGGATCACCACAATTCCTTGCTTACTTGTGAGGGTTAAGAGAGTATGGTTAGCTTCTGATTTTACAAACCCTCTTCCATTTAAGGTTGTACTCAGCTTGTGATATCAGGCTCTTGGTGATTGTTTCAATTCATAAATTGCCATCTTCAGCCTTAAGACATTTCCTGGTTTGACCATGTCCTCCATACCAGGAGGTGGTCTCATGTACACCTCATCCTCCAGCTCTCCTTGTAGGAAAGCATTCTTGACATCCATCTGCCATAAATCCCATTCCAAGTTCATTGCCACTGAGAGAAGAATCCTTATAGTGTGGAGCTTTGCTACTGGTGCAAAGGTGTCTAGATAGTCTTCTCCATAGACCTGGGTGTATCCTCTTGCAACCAGCCTTGTCTTCCTCCTCTCTGGCTTTCCATTAGCCAAGTATTTGATGGTATAGAGCAGGCGACTTGTCACTGCCTTCTTTCCTTTGGGGAGCTCAGTTTCATACCAAGTATCATTCTTGATCATGGCATTGATCTCATCTCCAACTGACTCTCTCCATTCTTCATGAGCCATGGCCTCTTCATAGGTCTTTGGAACATAATCTTGATCCAGATTGGTGATGAAAGCTACATGCTCTTGAGGATAGCTTGCAAATGAGCAGGTTGCTTGGGTAGGATGAGCCACTGCATTGCTGTTGAATTATACTCTGGTGTTGATCCAATTTGATGGGTCTTTTCTCACTCTGGTACTCCTTCTTAATGGCTGAGTCTGCTCCTCCACCATTGTATCATCCTGCCCTTGATTTCCACTAGAGTAGGGCTGATCTTGGTCATGTACTGCTTCATCTTGGTCATGGACTGATGTTGAATCTGAATTAGTTTCTGCTCCATCTTGATCATGTGCTGATGCTGAATCAGTTTCTGGTGTTGATTCATGCTCACTGCCCTCCTCAGGATCAAGATGGACTGTCTCAAAACGTGGTGGTGTTGCTTCCTTGTGCACAACAGCTGGTGGTGATGGAGTGATTCCTAAGCTTTCCATAATGGTTCTCAGGTTGTTTGCCCTATCTGATGGTCTTTGTGAGAGATCTCTTAGGTTTTCCCAGTCCTTCTCATCATAGTACCCTTTTGATTCTAAAAACTTGACATCCCTTGAGACCATCACCCTTTTTGAGTCTGGTAGGTAACACTTGTATCCTTTCTGCGTGTGGGAGTACCCAATGAACATGGCTTTGATACTCTTAGGATCAAGCTTGGTCCTCTGCTCACCTGGTATCAACACAAAGCACACACACCCAAACACACCCAAATGATCTATGAGAGGTTTAGTCTTGTTTAATACCTGAAATGGAGATATGTCTTTGAGGATTTTGGTTGGGATTCTGTTAATAAGGTAGCATGCTGACACTATTGACCTGAGTGTAGATATGGATCCATAGCATGGACATGGATACATCAATCACATGAAGAGGAACACATTTGAGCAAGAACGTGTATTTGGTCCGTACAACTGTACGGATGACCTAGAAGAATTTATGTGACCTAACTTGTCTTGGAAGCAAAGGAAACATTCAAATCCCACTCGTGAAGCTGAGGAGACCGTTGGGGAGCCAAGACAAGCAAGGAGATTAGTTTATAGTTTAGTACAACCTTAGGATTGTTTATAGTATTAGTCACATGTTCCTTATTAGGAACCGTGTCCGTTTAGGTCATGTCACTATCTCGGCAGTGACCTCTTACTTAGCCTCTTTGTTTATTAGTTTAGGAGCATAGGCATCTTGCCTATATATTCCTCTTGTATACAGACTTATCAATGCAAGGAAAAAGAATCCTTCCTACACTCTATCTCTCGTTTACACTCTCTCTCTCTCTCAAACGAAATCACTCTCTCTCTCTCCTGTTCTTGCTTAATCTCACTTTGTTCTTCACTAAACTTACATGGTATCAGAGCTTTAAGCTCCTGATTTCCTAAAACACTTCCGCAAACACACTCTAAATCTCTTACTCTTTCATTTGAACCGATTAAAAGTTGTGTTCTCTTACTCTTTTCCCTTTGGACCGTTGGACAATAGCTCGGCCAAAGTGTGCTCTTGTCTTGTATTTGGGTGATTCTCGCCATTTTCTTCCTCACCAGAGTACTAACACTACTTACCAAGATATACTCTTGTCCAGACTACTCTCTTCACTCACCTCTCACTCGGTTTCACCCTTTTACCCGCTGGACAATAGTTAGACGAGATGGAGAAGATGGAGCATCAACAGTACAAGACTATCATCATACCAGCTACCCTAAAGGGAGCTAACTATCTCACCTGGTCAAGGTTGGCTAGGACGGCTCTTGGAGGCAGAGGCTTGTGGGGGCATGTCACGGCAAGTGAGGCACCAAAGCAGACCGGCCAAGGAGCTGACGGCAAGGGGATTGTAGAGAAAGATGAAGGCAAATGGGAACAAGAGGATCTCATGGTGCTGTCTATCCTACAAAGTTCACTTGACACACCTATCATGGATGCCTATTCTCACTGTGAGACGGCAAAGCAACTTTGGGACACCTTACAAAAGGTTTATGGTAACACTTCCAACCTTACAAGGATCTTTGAAGTCAAGAGGGCTATCAACAATCTCCAACAAGAGGAGATGGATCTTACCAAGCACCTTGGCAAGTATAGCAAGCTCTGGTCAGAGCTTGAGATGCTAAGGCCAAGCTCCACGGACCCTACGGTCCTTGAAGAGAGGCGTGAGCAAGACAAGGTGTTTGGCTTACTCCTCACTCTGAATCCGAGCTTCAATGACCTTCTCAAGCACATTCTGAGGTCAAAGGAGTTACCAAGTTATGATGAGGTATGCTCCCAGCTGCAAAAGGAGCTAGGCTCAGATGGTTTATTTGGTGGAAAGAATGAGCTATCAATGGCTCACAAAGCTGAGAAGATGGAGGCACCAGCCGCAAACAAAACTTTCTACAAGCCTGGTGGTGATAGGTTTGGTGGAGAAAGGCGTCCAGGCATGTGTGAGCATTGCAAGAGACCTGGTCACACCAAGAACAACTGCTGGACTCTCCACCCACACCTCAGGCCTGCCTCAGGACAGAAATTTGGTCAAGGCAAGGCACATGAAGCAAGAGCTCAAGATGTGCAGCGCATGGGAGAAGATGGGAAAGCTGTAAGAAAATGAAGAACAGAGTGAAGAAGAGAGTGAAGAACAAGAGAGAGATCCGGGAGAGAAAGAGAGAGAGGTACTCGACAAGAGAGAGAGAGTAAAGAAGGATCTCATTTCCTTGCTTGATTTAGTCTGGGTACATACATTATTTAAAGACAAACTTGGACAGACAGAAAAGAATAAAATAGTGTGGTCTGGCTTGTGAAAGTGACCCCTCCTAAACGGCTCCCAAGCTTAACCCACACATGTGATCTTTAGTCTATTTTATTCCCACTTGCCTCAGCTCCTCTCCAACGGATACCTCCCCTCTTTTGAACTTTAAATATGCTTCTGAATGAGTAGCTGGTCGAGTCTACATGTTTCCTTTCCTTCCAAGTCACTCTAGGTTTAGGTTTAGTTGCTTGGAAGTCAAGGTTGTACGGACTGCCTTGTGTGTCACGCATGAATGGACTAACCCTATTTTCCATTAGTCTTTTTATTCCTCAGATCAATACTCCCCCTCAAGTTTGAGCCAAAAGATTTGGTCAAGCTTGGAAACCATGAACACATCCCTCATTAAAACCTTAATGTGAAAAACCCCATGGGATAAAACCACATTAAGGAAAAAGAGTAGATGTTTCATGGCTGAGGGGATCATGATCTGGTTAGGTCCATGAGTCCCAATCTTGGATGAATAGACTCACAGACCTTAGTACTTGCTCCCTTGGTGAAGATGTCAGCTAGCTGGTCTTCACTTCTTGTGTAGCAAGGTAGAATGATTTGTTGCTCCACGGCTTGCCTCACTTTGTGACAGTCTACCTCAATGTGTTTGGTTCTTTCATGGAATACTGAGTTTGATGCAATATGAATGGCCGCCTGGTTGTCACAATGCATGGTGATGGGAGATGTGGTCTCAATACCCAAGTCTAGTAGTAGGTTTTTGATCCACATGAGCTCACTTGTCAGCTGCCTCATTGCTCTATATTCTGCCTCAGCACTTGAGCATGACACCACCTTTTGCTTCTTGCTCTTCCAAGTGACTAGATTACCTCCAATAAAGGTGCAATAGCCTGTTGTAGACCTTCTGTCTATTCTATCACCAGCCCAATCTGCATCACAATATCCCACAATCTCTGTGCTCTTATTGCATCCCATCCATACATACACCTTGACCAGGAGCTTCCCTTAGGTATCTCAAGATCCTTTCCATCATGTTCCAATGATGAACTTTAGGCGTTTGCATATGCTGGCTGACTTGGTTCACAGCAAAGCAGATGTCTGGTCTTGTGATGGTGAGATATATCAGCTTCCCAACCATTCTTCTATAGAGTTTGAAGTCTCCAAATGACTCATCTTCAAACTCCCCCTCACGCAAGACTTTGTACCCTTCTTCCAATGGTGTTTTGGCTACTCTTCCTCCAAGCTTTCCTGCCTCATTTAAAAGATCAAGTGTGTACTTTCTTTGGGATAAGAAGAGCCCCTCTTTAGATCGGCATATTTCTATCCCTAGAAAGTACTTTAGCTCACCCAAATCTTTAATATCAAAAGTAGACTTAAGGAAAGTTTTGGTTGAGATGATACCTTCCTTATTACTTCCTGTGATGATGATATCATCTACATAGATTAGAATCACCACAATTCCTTGCTTGCTTCTGAGGGTAAAGAGTGTATGATCAGCTTCTGATTTTACAAACCCTCTTCCATTAAGGGTTGTACTCAATTTGTGATACCAGGCTCTTGGAGACTGTTTCAATCCATAGATAGCCTTCTTCAATCTCAAGACATTACCAGGCTTGACAAACTCTTCCATACCAGGGGGTGGTCTCATGTAGACCTCATCCTCAAGTTCTCCTTGAAGAAAAGCATTCTTGACATCCATTTGCCACAAGTCCCACTCTAAGTTGACTGCCAAGGAGAGTAGAATCCTTATAGTGTGAAGCTTAGCTACTGGTGCAAATGTATCCAGATAGTCTTCTCCATAGACTTGAGTATATCCTCTTGCAACCAGCCTTGTCTTCTTTCTTTCTGGCTTTCCATTAGCTAGGTACTTGATGGTGAAGAGCAGGCGACTTGTTACTGCTTTCTTGCCTTTAGGAAGCTCAGTTTCATACCAAGTGTCATTCTTGATCATGGCACCAATCTCATCTTCCACTGAATCTCTCCACTCATCCAGTTTCATTGCCTCTTCATAGGTCTTTGGAATGTATTCATGATCCAGGTTACTGATGAAGACCACATGTTCTTGTGGATAACTGGCCAAGGAACAGGATGCTTGTGTAGGGTGAGCTACTGCATTGCTATTGAAGTATACCCTAGTGTTGATCCAATTGGATGGATCTTTTCTCACTCTAGTGCTTCTTCTCAATGGTTGAATGTGATGCTCCTCTACCACTGCATCTTCCTGTCTTTGTCCTTCACCACATTGATCTTCACTAGGCTGTTCAGACTCAGCTCCATCTTGATCATGTGTTGTATCTGAATCATCTTGTTGTGGTTCAGGTTCATTGCCCCCCTCATGATCAGGATGGAATGTCTCCTCAGCATCTTCACTAGGCTGTTCAGACTCAGCTCCATCTTCAGCCACTGGAGATGTAGAAGAAGGTGCTGGTGTAGTATCCTCTTCAACCCTGGGTTGAGGTTGGCTGATGCCCAAGCTTTCCATTATGATTCTGAGATTGGTTGCCCTATCTGAAGGTCCATGTGAGAGATCCCTAAGGTCTTCCCAACTCTTCTCAGCATAGTAACCTTGAGACTCCACAAACTTTACATCTCTTGACACCATAACTCTTCTTAGCTCTGGTGAGTAACACTTGTACCCTTTCTGCGTGTGAGAGTAACCTATGAACATAGCCTTAACACTCTTGGGATCCAGCTTGTTTCTCTGTTCACCTGGTGTCAAGACAAAGCACACACACCCAAACACACGCAAGTGATCAATTGGAGGTTTAACCTTGTTTAATACCTGAAAGGGAGATGCATCTTGGAGGACTTTTGTTGGGATTCTGTTGATCAAGTAGCATGAGGCAACTACAGCATCTCCCCAAAACCTCTTTGGGACATTGGTATGGAACATCATGCTTCTTGCAACCTCCATAAGATGGCGATTCTTCCTTTCAGCCACTCCATTTTGTTGTGGTGTATATGGGCAACTTGTTTGGTGTATGATCCCGCCACAAGCCATGCCATGTCAGTGACAGGGCCGGCCATTTTTTCGGACCCAAATTCAACAACCGTTTGAGCCTTCAAAAGGCGCCGTGGAAAGTTCGGAGCCTTAAAGTGTTGAACTCCGTCTTTTTGTAAGTATCATGATTTATGTCTTCATCTATTCATTGTTTCTAGTGATCGGTCCATGGATACAAAATCAATCCTGATAATGGGGGAAGAAATACACTAGCTGCCTTCAAACGATGCTGTTACTTGTTCGTCTATTTCCATCAATTTCCGTGCATCTTTCATAGAGCCATAATTGCAAATTATCATGTGGGTCCCACGAAAATTCGCCGGAATTTTCTGATTTGAAGGATATAAGCAATCGCGAGACGTGTACAGACGGGTGCGATCATACCAGCACTAATGCACCGGATCCCATCAGAACGTCCGCATGTTATAGCGTCGCTTGGGCGAGAGTAGTACTAGGTGGGTGGACCCTCCTCCGGGAAGTCCTCCGTGTTTGCACCCCTACTTTTTTTAATTTTTTTTCATCAATCCAAAACGCGTCTCAAACTTGGAAACCCCATAACTTTTGAAACGTGAGGAACTTACGTAGCGTACAGCACCTTTTCGGAAAAGGCCACCAAAACCATCCATGTCCAGTGACAGGGCCTGCTAGGCCATTTTTTCGGACCCAAATTTCAACCGTTTTGAGCCTCAAATAAGGCCCGTGGAAAGTTTCGGGCCTTAAAAAAGTGTCGAACTGCGTCTTTTTACTTGTTTTTTCGTCTTATTTTCCATCAATTTCCGTGCACTTTCATTAGAGCAATAATTGCCAAATTATCATGTGGGTTCCCACGAAAATTCGCCGGAATTTTCTGATTTGAAGGATATAAGCAATCGCGAGACGTGTACAGACGGGTGCGATCATACCAGCACTAATGCACCGGATCCCATCAGAACTCCGCAGTTAAGCGTGCTTGGGCGAGAGTAGTAC